>VMDO01035550.1:0-15970 GCA_007922755.1 Pedetes capensis | reverse complement strand
CTGGGTCAGCACGCAACTTCACATTAAATGGAGAAAAGATTGAGGTTGTCCAAGATTTTACTTTGCTTGGCTCTATAATCAACACCCGTGGAAGCAGCAGTCAAGAAATCCAAAGACGCATTGCTCTAGGAAAAGCTGTGGCAAAAGATCTCTTTAGAGTATTGAAAAGCAAAGATGTCACATTGAAGATGAAGGTGCGACTGACTCATGCCATGGTATTTTCAGTGGCATCATATGGTTGTGAAAGCTGGACATTGAACAAGAGAGACAGAAAAAGAATTGATGCTTTTGAATTGTGGTGCTGGAGATGTCTATTGAATATATGATGGACTGCCAAAAGAACCAACAAAGCTGTCCTAGAAGAAGAGCAACCAGAGTGCTCCTTGGAAGCAAGAATGGCCAGACTGTGTCTTACATATTTCGGACATGTAGTCAGGAGAGATCAATCCCTGGAGAAGGACATCATGTTTGGGAGAGTGGCAGGTCAATGCAAAAGAGGAAAACTCTCCACCAGATGGATTGACACAGTGTCTGCAACAATGGGCTTAAACATAAATAAGATCGTTTCCCTGGCACAGAATCAGCAAGTGTTTCGGTGTGCTGTACATAGGGTAGCTATGAGTCGGACTCGACTGGATGGCACCTAACAACAAACAACAACATGCCTATCACGTTCCCTATGAATTTACCTCTAGTAGATGCACAGTAAAATAATGACAGACTAAGACAAATACCAGTGTTGTTAGTAGAAAAGTAGACTTCCAAGAAAAATAAGATTGTTTTTTCTTCAAATCTAACAACATAAATAAAATGATTTCTCAATATGGTTCCTTACACATAGGGGACAAAATAAATTTAGCATTTGAGGAGCTCAGTGAGAAGAAATCAAGGTTCAACCCAGTGTGAGACCTATGTCCTCTGCCACCACACTTCAAAAGCCCTCCAGTAGGAAAGGAAATGCAAAGCTATTTTCAGCTCTTTTCTATTATCTATTTGCTATTCAGCTATTTTCTATTATCTGTAGCTAAAGTAAAATTGAATTTATTGCTTAATAATGGGGTATTAGCCAACTTTTCAGTACTATAACAAAATATATGAAGCAGGCTATTTGATAAAGAAAAGGTTTCTTTTGGTGCACAGTTCTGTGGATGCAAGATTCAAGCAGCATGTTGCAGAGGGGGATCGTGGGTGCTTGTGTATATCTCTGTGTCTGCATGACTCTCCTCTCTCCTTATAAGGCCTCCAGGACTCAATCATGGTGGGTCCACTGTAATAACCTTATCTAATCACTTTCCTCAGGATCCACTTCTAAATACAATAGTGGGATTTAGTTTCTACTTTCCTAGTACCATTAACAGAAAACTTTTGCATTTGAACTCCTGCATGAGTTTAGGCGGACAACCATATTTGAACCATATTACATGGCAAGGGAGAATAAGATCATATGTATTGAAGCTTGGTATAAAGTTGGTCTTTCAATGGGGTTCTTGCTTAGTATTGGTGAGTGATGTGATAGTTTTAGTTGTATGAAAACAGTCAGGTAAGGATTTTGAGGTGAGGAGTTCAAAGAATCCCAGGATATGAACTGTGAATTGATGCTTTCTAGAGTTGCTGGGTCTTTTGGTAAATTGCTAGGATGAGCATTAAAGTTATTTGTATCTTTTACCTTCTTAGACAAGAGTCTTCTGGAATGGCAAATGAAGACAGTGAAAACTGCAGCCTGTTAGCTGTGTGGAAAGAGATGGTTTAGGTTCTCTGGAAATTAGTTATCATTGTTCTCATCCTTGGTGTTCTATAGGTTTTTTTGTTTGTATGCTTTTTTTGTTGTTGTTGCTTGTTTTCTTGAGACAGGGTCTTGCTGTATCACCCAGGCTGGACTGGACCTCATTATGTAGCCCAGGCTGGCCTTGAACTTGTGTAGATCCTCCTGCCCCAGCCTCCTGAGCACTAGGATTACAGGCGTGCACCACCACACCTGGTTTAACGTTCTGTATTCTTATGAAGATGTGTTTAGATGTGATGTGATATGGTATTGTGTCTCTAAGACATGAAAGATGTCTTCCCCTAGAGCAAGTGGGGTAGAGGTTGGGGAGAGATAGAGGTAGAAATGGAGATAGAGAGACCCCAAAATGAAAATCACAATCTTTTTATAATCTAATGTTAGAAAAGATATGTCCTTACTTCTGCTGCATTATATTATTTACTTATTTATTCCATTTATTTATAAACAAGTCATTTAATCTATTTTTTTTGTGGTACTAGGGGTTGAACCCACGGTCTCAAGCTTGCATGCTTCGCAGGTGCTGGACCACTGAGCTGCACCCATAGCCCATTTTTTTTTTTTTTTTTTTTTTTTTTTTTTTTTTTTTTTTTTTTTTTTTTTTTTTTTTAGTTTTTGAGAGAGGGTCTAACTAAGTTACACAGACTACCTCTGGTATCCAACTTGCAATCCTCCTGCCTCCACCTCCCGAGCCACTGGGATTACAGGTGTGTACCACCATGCCTGGATCATTGAATCCATTCTATAATGAAGTGGCCCCAATGTGTGTATCAGCTTGTCATGCTGTGGGGGCTTGTGTGTTGCTGTGATGCTGAAAACTGTGCCACTGGTATTTCATGTATCAGCAGGGCTACTCATGGTGGACAGATTTCAGGTAGGCTTCCAGACTAAGACAAACTAGGGAGAAGGGCCTGTCAGCATACTCCCAAAACAATTAGCCATTGAAAACTCCATGAATATCAGAGAAGCACTGTTAAATATAATGCCAGAAAATGAGCCCCTCAGATGGAAGACATTCAAGAAAAAACTGGGGAAGAGTTGGCTCCTCAAAGTAAAGTCAACTTAATGATGAGGATGGAGTAAAGCCTCTGGGACCTCCTTTTGCTGATGTGGCATGATTCAAAATCAGAAGAAACACAGTGTCTGCAGCAGTGGGCTCAAATAAAAAGATCATGTGCATGGCACAGTTTTGGGTAGTGTTTTGTTCTGTTGTACATAGGGTCACTATGAGTTGGATTCCACTCAATTGCACCTAACTATGTTGTAACCCAAGATCAGAAACACATCACAAGGAGCAAAAAGCCAATTAAAGGGAGTCTTTATTGAGCCAGCAGCCACAGAGGACTAGTGTCTCTCAAAAAACCCATGGCCCTGAGAAACAGTTGGAGCTTATAAGGGCAAATTTTGGCAAGCTTACAATCTCCAAGTTGTATGATTTGTATACAATCTCTAAGTTCCTGGTATGATTTGTATCATAAGAACAAAAACAAAACGCATTTTCAGTAACAGATAATCACTCATGTAATAGTTCTATTGTGCAAGCATGGTGGTAGAGAAGCAGAAAGGGCAGCTGACAGGCAATCAATCAGTGGTTAAGAATTAACAATTTAATTGGGCAGTTAGGCAGTTAAAATCAAGCAGTTAAAAAATTCTTCTGTATATAGTTTCTCAAAGGGATGGGGGGGGCTACCTAGGATGGCAATGGTCTTGTCAACCCAGTGGGCTCTTTACATTTTCCACTGGTCTTATGGAGTAATCAAATATTCTATTCTAGTCAAGGACCATCTAATGCTGGATTGTCCAGGGCTACGTACTGAATTCTTAATACCATAAGTTTGACTGAGTCTATTCTACTCTTTACAAATCTCAGGAGACAGTTAAGGAGACATGGACCAAATATTAATCCTAAGAGTTAGAACAACAGGGGTCCATCAGTCCTGTTAAAAAGATGGTGAACAAGGGGGGCCACTGGAACCAAGATTCAAACCATCCTTGTGACTCCTCTCTAAGTCTCTTCCTTGTCTCCACATGCTGTCTAACTGAAGCCAAATTTTCCCTGATGAGACCAGATTTGTTAGCATAGAAGCAACATTCATGGCAGGTGAAAGCAAACATTGTCCAAGTCCCGTGAGGGAGCCTAATGACACATGTTTAACTGTGTATGTACATGGTTGAGCACTGAAATTCCGCAGGTTCTGGCTAGCTATCGCCTTATAGAAGGGGGACTGGGGTCTCAAGCATAACCAACAGCTTTTTACCATCTCTGGATTTAAAGAGTTAGAAGTTTATGGACTGAGGTCATTAGAGAGTACAAAGAGGGCTGTAGAGACTGCCTCGAAGGTGAAGGTGGTCATTGGGATCCTGTCTGATCTACTTCTTGGAGAAATAAACTGGCTTCCTGGTGTAATATTGTGGATATTGGTCCTATTGGGGCCATCTGTGGCTTTGCCTTAACCTTCTGAATGGTAAAGGTGTTTCCATAGTCCCAACCAGAAACAGAGTCTAATTTCCCACGTCTGGCCGGTTAACCATCTCTGATCAGGATTAATGATAGTTATGTTGATAGGATTACATTTAAGATGCCTACAGTTAGAGGCAGAGGAGTCCCTACTCACTCTAATGAAATGGCCCTTATTAAAAGTATATCCTGAAATAGTAGAGATGGTCTCACAACCCCAATGAGGACAATAAAACTGATTTTCATTATTATAATTTCATTATTTTTTGTCAGTTGACCCTGGACATAGATAAATGCCTATATTTCTAAGGTTATATTGTCCAGGTCAGTATGCAACTTCACAATAAATGAGAAAAGATTGAGGTTGTCCATGATTTTGCTTTGCTTTGGTCTATAATCAACACCTGTGGAAGCAGCAGTAAAGAAAGCAAAAGATGCATTGCTTTGGGAAAAGCTGTGGCAAAAGATCTCTTTAGAGTATTGAAAACTAAAGATGTCATATTGAAGACGAAGGTGCACTTGACTCACACCATGGTATTTTCAGTCACATCATATGGTTGTGAAAGCTGGACATTGAACAAGGGTGACAGGAGAAGAATTGATGCTTTTGAATTATGGTGCTGGAGATGACTACTTAAAATACCATGGACTGCCAAGAGAACCAACAGATCTGTCCTAGAAGAAGAGCAATCAGAGTGCTCCTTGGAAATAAGGATGGCTAGACTGCATCTTACATATTTCAGACCTGTCATCAGGAGAGACCAATCCCTGGAGAAAACATTATGTTTGGGAGAGTAGCAGATCAGTGAAAAAAGGAAAACCCTCTACCAGATGGATTGACACAGTGTCTGCAACCATGGGCTTAAACATAAATAAAATCATGTGCCTGGCACAGAATTGGGGTGTTTCGATCTGCTGTACACAGGGTTGCTATGAGTCGGACTCGACTGGATGGCATCTAACAACAACAACATTGTCCAGGTATTCCCCTGCATCCCAAACCATGTTGGTTTGTCTCCTTCTGTAGCCCTGTGGTCTCATCCCTGTCATGATGTATCTGAAGTCCTATTAAGGGAGAGAGGTCAACTAGGAAGGTTAAAGTTTGGTCCTTGCCATAAACAATGATTTGGTTAACAAGCAATTTCCCATCAGATCCCTCTACAATGGTCCATCAATATGAAAGGGGGTGTGGATTAGGGGAAAGGGCCATTAATTACATCTGGAAGGAGAACACATAGAGGGAGAGCAAGACAGTCTTAGTTTTAAAGGTTCCTCTCCCAACCAGGAGTTCCTTTATTCTGGTGGTGCAACCTTAACATGGGAATGATGAATCCAGGCAGTCAGCCCATCTACCTTCATGGCAGTAGGAGTGGTAAGGATAAGAGTATAGGGTCCCTTCCTCCTGGAAGTAAGTCCTAAAGAGGTGAACCCCTTGATCAACACTCTGTCTCCTGCCTGAATGGATGGGGTAATAAGTCCACAGAATGAGTCCAGTCTGCAGCAGTACTTTGAAGTCCCATATGAAGTTGTTGTACTGTCTGAAAAGCCTATAGGGACTTGAGTAAGTTATGGTTATGGAACTCAGCCAGAGCAACATCTCTAATTTTGGGGAGCAGTAGGGGTAGCCTCCCAAACATGATTTCATATGGAATGAAACCCTTCCTGTAGGGGGTACAATTAGTTCTCAGTAGAGCAAAAGGGAGTAAGTTGGCCCAGTTTTCACTGGTCTCTAAACTGAATCTAGTCAAGATCTCTTCAGAGTTTGATTCATGCATTTGTCCTGCCCTGAGCTCTGAGGACGATATGCACAGTGGAACTTCCAATTAATGCCTAGAACGCTAGCTGATGCCTTAGGGACCTATAGAATGAAGGCAGGTCCATTGTCTGATCCCAGAGCCAGGGGCAGGCCAAATCAGCAAATGATCTCATGGGGAAGTTTCTTTTTAACCATTATTGCTATCTTAGATTGGTTGAGTAAGCATCTACCCATCCCGAGAAGGTATCCACAAACACTAAAAGGTATTTATATTCTCCTGCTGTGGCCTTATTTCAGGAAAATCTAATTCCAATTGTTCCCCAGGGGTGGTTCCACATGAGTGAGCTCCCATGGGTGATGGTCCATGGCCTCCCTGGTTAGTCTGGGAACAAGAACTACATCTGGTAGTAATATCCAGAACTAAATGAGGTAGATTTGGAATGTAATATCTGGCCCTGAGTAGTTCAGTCAATTTAGACTGGCTTAAATGAGTTGCCTGATGTAGTCTGCTAAACACACCCTTTCCTAGTGCCTCTAGAACCAGTATACGGCCATCTGGCAAGATACACCAACCTGCAATGTCCTTAGTGGCCTGTTTTTCTTGGGTCAGGGTATCTTCTTCTGGTTCATAGCTAAGTTCTGCAGGCAATGTGGGTTCAGGCAATGCAGGCATGACTACATGAGTTCCCACTGGTCTTATTGCCATTTGGGGGGCCTCTTGGTCCACCAAGAAATTTCCTCATACCTCCATATTCTCACCAGATTGGTAGGCTTTGCAATGGACTATGGCCACCTCTTTGAGTAGCCAGACTGCTTCCAAAAGGGCTAGAATTTCTGCTTTATTTTTAATGTCCTTGCTGGCTGATGTAAGTAGTACTCTCATAAATTCCTCATGAACATGGACCATGGAAAAGGCATACTGGCTGTCAGTGAAAATAGTTATTAATCTTTAGCTCCTGGTTTAAGCATAGGGAGCAGTGGAGTATTCCAGAGAGACTTACATTTGGTGAGATTTCCTCCTTCTAGGAGTCTTCTGATGTGGGGAGCCATCCTCTCTTGGGCCTACTGGCTCATTGGATATTGTCATACCTGTATAGGAGTGGTGGTAGCCAGGACTTGAACCACAATCAGTGCATTGTGTCAGGCCAAACTGAGTGGGTTGGTCTCTGCCTATACTCCAGGTAATAACTCCTGAAACATCTATAGGTATGGAGTCAACTTTTCCTCTGTGGTCTTCTCCTGTAATAAATATTCCTCAGACAAGGGGCAGGTTAGCAGAATACGAGTTGGGTGGGGACTGATTGACAAGGATGCTGCTGCATCCTCTGATAAGGAAATTGTTGCCTGCAGCTTTTGGAGCAAATCTCTGCCCAACAAGGAGCATGGGCAGTCAGGAATCACCAAGAAGGAGTAAGTCACTGTATTATTTCCCAGATTAACAGTCCATTGTGATGTCCAGTTATAGGTAGCGACCTTGCCAGTTGCCCCTTGAATAGGGGTCTTCTTGTCAGTTATGGGTCCCAGAGGCTGGCTTAAAACCGAGTGGGTGGCTCCTGTCTTTCATTTGTCACTCACAGGGCTGCCACAACTGCCCTAGCTACTCATTTATCCTAGGCAGCCCCTAGAGTTTCTCTGTTATTATAGACTTTCTGGGCAATTTCAAGGAGCTGAGTGAGATTCATTCCCTGAAGTCCCTCGAGCTTCTGAAGTTTTCTAATATCAGGAATTGACTGGGTGACAAAGGCCAGATTTATTGCCCTCTAGTTTTCTGGGGCCTCTGGGTGAATAGGGGCATAAGTCTGATAAGCATCCTAGAGCCATTCTAGATAGGCTGCAGGAGACTCCTGGGGGCCCTGTGTAATTTCAGATACTTTAGAAAAATTTGTGGGCTGCCAGGCAGCCCCTTTCAATCCAGCCAAAAAGTATTGGTGAAAAGTGTCCAAGGCCAGAGGAAGGAGAAGATGGCAGACAGATAGCACATGCCTTCTGTCCTGGAGTAGAGGGAAGCCTTGATTAAGGGTTTGGAGCTCACATTGACTAGATAGAAACAGTGATAATTTAGATTGGGAGACAGTGGAGGAAACTGGACAAACACTGAAAGTACAGATCTGACTCTGGAGGACCTACACAGAGGACAGCAGCTGGGTCATCATTTTGCCATTTTGCCATCTCACAGATGGTGGATAGAATCCTGAAGACTCAGAAGGGACTTCGTGCACACATCCAGAGGGGCCTGGACCCAACATGGAGTGCAACCTTGGCATCACACTGTCACCCTTCCCACGGGACATAGACTACAAGCTCCGTGTGAGTCAGCTTGAGGTGGCACACAGAATCGCCATTCCTAGTGGAGCACGCGGTGCAGCCAGAGACACTGGGCTGGTGTAGGACCCTCATGCAAGAAAATAAGGATCAGATCCATGAGAGTTCATACATGAGGGTGCGGGGAGTGATCACAGAGGGGCCTGGGAAACCAGCACCAGTGGCATGCAACCAGAGTGGTAGTGTGGCTCCCTCTCTCCTATTGTGGTGGGACAGTTGTGCAGACTCGATCTCCACAGACATATGGGCACACATACACCGGGATCCCAGACACACCAGAGGTGATTCTATGTCATCCCACTTTACTGTGAAGTAGGCTGGGGTCTGCAGAGGCAACTAAGTCCCACGCAGGCAGAGTGTGCTGATTCCGCAGTGGAACAATTAGTCCCAGAGCAGTTTTGAGCATGATCACTGAGCATGGACAGACCTGCTGCGGTTTCCCCCTGGGGCAGTTGGATATCATCCCACCTGCTGCAGGGGGAGAGGGGGGGGGCCACAATGGGATCTCGACCCCCCAAGTGGACTCCCAAGTGGATGGAAAGCCCTGCAATAAAGATCCATGATAGCAGCCATATTCCCTCCATACTGTACACTTTGGGGCAGAGATCTCCAATTTGGGGAATTGGCACCTGAACTATATGGGACAGGGAGAACTCCAGGGAGGCACCCACAGGATCCACTGCCTCTCTAACAATACAACAGACACAGAATATTTCACGGGAGAGATTCTATGGGCACTCAGTGTCCCGCTTAAACCTGGGGCATTGTGGGGCTACCCGCTATAGCCACTCAATAGAGGGAACCTGAACAAAAACCCTGTCCCCTAATGCAGTCTGCTTCTGTGGATTGTGTGAAAACACTGCCACCATGTGTTCTGCAGTGTTCACTTCATCCTTACTGTCTCCACAGTTCAGATTCCACTTGTGAGAACATACAAGTGTTTTTCTGTGTGTGTGGGAGCATGTATGTGTGTGTTTTTCCTTCTTCTTTCTATCTTTCTTCTTTTATTCTCTTCCTTTTTTCTATTCTCCTCTTTTTATGCTATATATGTATTTTTGTTTTAGTTAATTATTTTATCATTAAATTTTAGCTTTAATTTTAATTTTGACTGTAATTTCTATTAGTCTCTGTCCTCTACCTCCTCTTTCCTCCTTTTCTGTCACTAGATCCTCCCCCATCTCACCCCCAGAAGAGAAACAGAATCTACTGCCTCCCTAGCCTCCAGCCCCTTTGGAGTAGGGCTGGTGAACTAGAGTAAGAGTTCCACAGACTAAACAACTGAGGAACTACGCAGCTTACAAGCTCAAATAAGCACCAAAGATTCAGCACCACACAATCTCAAAGGAATAACAGAGGGAGAAGCTCTGCACACTCAGGAGAGATGAGTTCTATTTCCTGGACCATATTATGGGCAAACAAAGTACACCAACAAGAAACAGAAAGAGGCAGGATGGATCTGAAGACCCCACAGACAAAAGCCCCCCAACAAATTCATCCAATGAATCTCAACTCTTAGAGAATTCTGAATTGGAATTCAGAGTTATGATTATAAATATGCTAAGAGAAATCAAAATGAATACCCCCAGCACCCCTGAAATCCTTGAAAAGAAAGTATCTCACCTGGAGTCCATTCTATCTTCCCAAGCTAGAAATGATAAGGAAAAATCAAGCAATGATCATTGAAATGCAAACTAAAATAAATGAATTGAATTCAGCAAACAAATCCTTTTCATCTAGACTGGATGAATCTGAACTCAGGATTTCTGATTCCAAGGATGCAATATCTGAACTTAAACACTTATAGTCAGAAATGGAATCAACAATAAAGGTATTAAAAAAAAGATTTTCGGGAGAACTCAGATAGAATGAAAAAATGAAACTTAAGAATTCAGGGTGTCCCTGAAGGAGAGGAAAGATCCACCAGAGGCCTTCAAAATCTAGTATATGATATCCTCAAGGAAAACCTCTCAGAGATAGTACAGGATATGATACATACACAACTGAAACATTTAGGATACCATCCAAAGCTGATCAAAATAGGTCATACCCGAGATATATTATTTTTTGAAGGCTGTCATTAGAAATCAGGGAGGCCATCCTACAAGCAGCAAGGCAGAAACCTCTTATTACTTATAAAGCAAAACCAATTAAAATTACTGCAGACTTCTCCATATCAACATTGAAAGCTAGAAAGGAGTGGTCACAGGTGATTCACATCCTAAAAAAAAAACAACCTCCAACCAAGACTAATATATCCAGCAAAAATATCTTTGAAAATAGAAGAGGAGTATAAGACATTTAATGACATCAATGCATTTAAATGATTTGCAACCACCAAACCAGCCCTGCAGAAGATTGTAAATCAATTACCACATCCAGGAGAGTTAAGACAACCCTTTATAGAAAATCAAAGACTTGGTTAGCTGAGATGAGTGCAACCCAAGAAAAGAACAAAGCAAACATGATTCATAAACCAGTAACAGATAAGGATTGGATACATAACAATAAATATTACTCAATAATCACTATTAATGTAAATGGACTTAACTCACCAATTAAGAGACAGAGACTGGCTAATTGGATGAAAAAGCATAAACCTTCAATATGTAGTATTCAAGAAACTCATCTAACATACAAAGACTGCAACAGACTGAGAATTAAGGGCTGGAAAACAGTATACCAAGCAGGGGGGAAACAAAAAAAGCAGGTGTTGCAATTCTAATATCAGATAGATTAAATTTCAATCCAAAACTAATTAGAAGAGATCAAAAAGGACACTATATTTTAATAAAAGGAACAATTGATCAGGAACAAATAACACACCTAAATATTTACACCCCAAACATAGGGACACCTAGCTTTATAAGACAAACTTTGTGGAATATAAAGAACTTTATTGGACCAGAAACAATAATAGTGGGAGACTTCAATACCCCACTTTTATCAAGAGAAAGGTCATCAAAATGAAAAATCAACAGAGAAACATCAAATCTAATCTCCACCCTAAACCAGTTGGATCTCAGATATATACAGAATATTTCATGCACATGATGAGGAATACACATTCTTCTCAGCTCAACATGGAAGATTTTCTAAGATAGATCATATGCCAGTCCATAAGAACTCCCTCAACAAATACAAAAAAGTAGAAATTATCCCCCATTCCTTATCAGACCATAATAGGGTAAAATTGGAGCTGAAGAGCAAGAATAATTCCAGAAATTTTACAAACTCATGGAGACTGAATAATACATTGCTGAATGACCAATGGGTTGTTGATGAAATCAAAATGGAATTTAAAAAATTCCTGCAATCAAATGATGATGAAAACACATCCTACCAAAACATATGGGATACAGCAAAGGCAGTTTTAAGAGGGAAGTTTATAGCGTTAAGTGCCTTCATCAATAAAGTAAGGAAGAGCCAAATAAATGACCTAATGACACATCTTAAGACACTAGAAATCCAACAAAAAATCAATCCTAAAAGGAATACCCAAAAAGAAATTACAAAAATAAAGGGAGAAATATCTCAATTAGAATCCAAAGAGATAATTCAAAAAATTAATAAGACTAAGAGCTGGTTTGTTGAAAAGATTAATAAAATAGACACTCTTCTGGCCAATCTCATCAAAAAGAAAAAGGAAAAAACTAACATAGTATGGATAACAAAAGAAAACAGGTCCATAACCACTGACTACAATGAAATACAGAAAATCATCAGTGATTACTATGAGAGATTGTGTTCCCCAAAATATGAAAATGCAGAAGAAATGGACAAATTTATTAACATGTATGACCTATGAAAGCTAACCCCAGAAGACATAACTGACCTAAACAAACCCATTACATATACAGAAGTAGAAAAGGTAATAAAAAGTCTCCAACAAAGAAGAGCTCAGGTCCTGATGGATTCATAGCAGAATTTTACCAAACTTTTAAAGAAGATATAATACCTGTCTTCCTCAAATTATTCCAAAACATAGAAAAGGAGGGAACACTCCCAAATTCATTCTATGAAGCTACCATTACCCTGATACCTAAACCAGGAAAAGATTCATCTAAGATAATTACAGACCCATCTCCCTTATGAATCTAGATGCAAAAATATTTAATAAAATTCTGGCAAACAGAAACCAGCAGCATATAAAAAAGATTATTCATCATGACCAAGTGGGATTTATACCACAGATGCAAGGCTGGTTCAACATATGGAAATCAATTAATGCAATCCAACATATCAAGAAACTGGCACATGATCATCTCAATTGATGCTGAAAAGGCCTTCGACAAAGTGCAACACCTTTTCATGACAAAAACACTGGAGAAGATAGGTATAACAGGCAAATACCTTAATATCATAAAAGCCATTTATGACAAACCTACAGCCAACATAATATTAAATGGAGAAAAACTGAAACCATTTCCTCTTAGATCCGGAACAAGGCAAGGCTGTCCTCTCTCTCTTATTCTATTTAACATAGTAATTGAAGTCCTTGCCAGGGCAATCAGACAAGAGGAAGAAATCAAAGGGATACAGATTGGCAATGAAGAAGTCAAATTATCCTTATTCACAGATGATATGATTCTATACCTGAAAGACCCCAAAACCTCAACCAGAAAACTTCTAGAACTAATCAACTCCTTCAGCAAAGTGGCAGGTTATACAATCAACACACAAAAGTCAATAGCTTTTCTTTACACCAACTGCAAACAGGAAGAGAAGGAAATTTCAGAAAAAAATATCTTTCATGACAGCCCACCAGAAAATTAAATACCTTGGAATCAATCTAACCAAAGACTCTTCAGATCTCTACAAGGAAAATTTCAAAATATTAAAGAAAGAAATAGCAGAGGACACTGAAAAATGGAAAGACCTTCTCTGCTCCTGGATAGGGAGAATTAATATAGTAAAAATGGCTATCCTACCAAAAGCAATTTATAGATTTAATGCAATACCCATTAAAATTCCACTGACTGACTTTACAGAAGTAGCAAAAATGATCCAAAAATTCATATGGAACCACAAAAGACCATGTATAACCAAAACACTCTTAAGCTGCAAAACTAATGCAGGTGGAATCACAATCCCTGACTTTATACTTTAGGGCAGTGGTACTAAAAGCAGCTTAATACTGGCAGAGAAATAGGCCTGAAGATCAGTGGAACAGAACAGGAGATCCAGAAATACCTCAACACACCTATAGCCACCTTATTTTTGACAAAGGAGCAAAGCGAGAAAACTGGAAAAAGGATAGCCTTGTCAATAAATGGTACTGGGAAACATGGTCAATCACATGCAGAAAAATGAAAACTGACCCACATCTCTCAGTATGCCCAAGAGTTAATTCCAAATGGATAAAAGATCTCAACATAAAACCAGAAACTTTAAAACTTATAGAAGACAAAATAGGCAATACACTTCATCATATAGGCATAGGAAAGTATTTCCTTATTAGGACTCCAATTGCTCAAGAAATTGCAATAAGAATAGATAAATGAGATTACATGAAATTAAAAAGCTTCTGTACAGCAAAAGAAACAACAGAGTCAAGGAAACCCCCACTGAGTGGGAAAAAAGTCTTCACATCCTATACAACAGACAAAGGTCTAACTACCAGAATTTATAAAGAACTCAAGAAAAAAATTCCCAAGAAAACAAATAACCCAATACACAAATGAGCAAAGGAACTGTACAGATAGTTCTCAAATGAAGAGGTCCATAAAGCCATGAAACACATGAAAAAATGCCAATATCCCTACCCATTAGGGAAATGCAAATTAAAACAACTCTGAGATTTCACCTTACATGAGTAAGAATGGCCAAGATGAATAAAACAAATGACAACAAATGCTGGAGAGGTTGTGGAGAAAAGGGAAAACTCTTACATTGTTGGTGGAGCTGTAACTTGTTCCAACCACTGTGGAAATCAATATGGAGGTATCTTAAAAAACTAAAAATAGATCTACCTTATGACCCAGCCATAACACTATTGGGAATTTGCCCAAAGGGAGATGTGACATCATACCACAGAGACACCTGCATCTCCGTGTTCAATGCAGCACTTTTCACAATAGCAAGGATATGGAATCAACCAAAGTGCCCTTCAACAGAAGAATGGATAAAAAACTATGGTACATATATATAATGGAACACTACTCAGCAATCAAAAAAATGAAATAATGCCATTCGTAGCACAATGGATGGAATTGGAGAAAATTATTTTAAGTGAATGAACACAAGCTCAGAAAGAGAAACACCACATGTTCTCACTCATATGTGGGAGCTGAATGAAAATTATAAGAAGGAAAAAATCCTATACAAAGGTTGGATCATAATAAAAGAAAAAAAGCTAAGTATGGTATTATAGATGGTCTAGAAAACGCATGTAATAGTTTTGACAAGGTAAAAAGAAAGTTCACTACAGAAAAAGTTTCTATCTTAAACAGAACTGGAACCCATGGATATATAGAAAAATATCACCATAAAAAGACAAGTAAATGGAAGAGAAGTCTTTGATGGGAGATGGGATGGGGGAGGGAGTGCACAAGATGGTAAGGGGGAACCTATATGAATAATGTACAACAAAATGCATATGTGGAAATGTCACAATGAAACGCATGTCAGAATGAATCACATTAACGTGTACATTAAAAATTTCCAATAATAATAAAATAATAATATGTGGCAGAAGACACCTAGGATTGCGTAGGAGAATATATATTTAGCTCTTTTAAAAATTTTTTTGCTATAGATTAAAATATCTAGAACTAGTGAAGTTACTTAATAATTTGTATCTTTTTGTTGATTTTCAATGCAAATCATTTCAGTCTAGTGGAAGAGATAATTCCAAATATTTATGTCTTTTTGGACATTAAACAGATTTATATTTAACACAATAATCTTACCCTAATATTTTCTTGTTAAATTGTGCATACTCTAGTTTCTTAATGCTCTTCAAAGTAGTCATAATATCTTAATGTCTCATTAATTAGGTTATTTAATAATAACTAAAGTCTAAGTTCTTCCTGGGCTGGGATTTAGCACAGTTGGTAGAGCACTGCTCTGCAATCTCTCAACCTCTGAGGTCCTGGGTTCAATTCCCAGCATGGCAAAAATGGGAGAAGGACATGGCAATCCACTCCCCAGGCAATCCTGAAAGAATCAGC
Organism: Pedetes capensis; assembly: GCA_007922755.1. NCBI lineage: Eukaryota > Metazoa > Chordata > Mammalia > Rodentia > Pedetidae > Pedetes > Pedetes capensis. The sequence goes on along the minus strand of VMDO01035550.1, from coordinate 485 downwards.
CATTGAAAACCCTATGAGGGTTGCTATGAGTTGGACACAACTTGATGGCACCTAACAACAAGTTCTTTCTACCCAATTCTATTTGACCCAGTTCTCCTCTCCCTGTATTTCAGGAAATCTACATGGTATGCTTTTATATTCACAAATAGATCTCATTGTCCCCTGTCTTCATAACCTGCATTTGGATCTGGTTCTTAACTGCTTTCTTCTATAGTTCATCCCGGTCATCTCAGAACCAGCCTCCCCAAATGACATTTGACCTCCCACCACATGCTGTGCAAGCATGGACATGAGTCCAAAACAGAGCAGAGACCAGATTGTTTCATAGCACATAATGAGCTTTAGCAAAAAGCTAGGAGAAGCTAGGGTTCAGGAAATGCTATCCCAAAATATGGCACCTTGGCATTTGAGGAAATAGCAGAAACAGGAAGGTGGCTGAGGCCTTTCCCCTACCTTTCTCCCCTGAAGCAGGCCATGAAACCTAG
>VMDO01035549.1:0-15968 GCA_007922755.1 Pedetes capensis | reverse complement strand
AGTAGGATTTTTCCTTCTTGTAATTTTGAGTCAGCTCTCTCATATGAGTGAGAACATGTGTTGTTTCTCTTTCTGATCTTGTGTTCGTTCACTTAAAATAATTTTCTCTAATTCCACCCATTTTGCTGCGAATGACCCTATTTCATTTTTCTTGATTGCTGAATAGTATTCCATTGTGTATATATACCATAGTTTTTTTTATCCATTCTTCTGTTGAAGGGCACTTTGGTTGATTCCATATCTTTGCTATTGTGAAAAGTGCTGCATTGAACATGGAGATGCAGGTGTCTCTGTGGCATGATGAACCATCTCCCTTTGGGTAAATTCCCAATAGTGTTATAGCTGGGTCATATGGTAGATCTATTTTTAGTTTTTTGAGGTACCTCCATATTGATTTCTATAGTGGTTGCACCAATTTACAGCTCCACCAACAATGTAAAAGTGTTCCCTTTTCCCCGCAGCCTCGCCAGCATTTGTTGTTGTTTGTTTTATTGATCTTGGCCATTCTTACTGGTGTAAGGTGAAATCTCAGTGTTGTTTTGATTTGCATTTCCCTAATGGATAGGGATGTTGAGCACTTTTTCATGTGTTTTATGGCTTTATGGACCTCTTCATTTGAGAACTGTCTACTCAGTTCCTTTGCCCATTTGTGTATTGGGTTGTTTGGTTTTGGGGGGATTTTTTTCTTGAGTTCTTTATAAATTCTAGTAATTAGACCTTTGTCAGATGTATAAAATGTGAAGATTTTTCCCATTCTGTGGAATTTTCCTTGACTCTGTTAATTGTTTCTTTTGCTGTGCAGAAGCTTTTTAATTTCCTGCAATCCCATTTATCTATTCTTGTTGCAATTTCTTGAGCAATTGGAGTCCTATTAAGGAAATCCTTTCCAATGCCTATATGATGGAGTATATTGCCTATCTTGCCTTCTATAAGTTTTAAAGTTTCTGGTTTTATGTTGAGACCTTTTATCCATTTTGAGTTAACTCTCGTGTATATTGAGAGATGTGGATCCACTTTCATTATACTATTGAGAAATAATCCTAATTTCCATCTGGAGTAATCTACCTGAGGCATATGTGAGGCATGATTGTTACATCATCCATTGCCACTGTCTCAAAACACAGAAGAGAATTTCTGTTTCCCAAGGATGGGCTCTAGCATTCTTTCTATTTCTACACACGTGGCCTGAGTGGAGCTATGCAGATTGCACAGTGATGTTCAAATTTCGGGTATGAAGAGTAAGCAGTGTGTGATATAACTTATGGAAAGCCAGTTTTCTCAGTCATGGAAATTTGGCAGTGTATGACCTTAACTTCTCATTATAAATTGCATTATTGTAATATACTGTAAGAAGAGAGACAATGCAGGAAATATCAAGTTTTTTTTTCTGTATTAATTCACCTGTGTTCACTGCTCATAGACGCTATGCTACTTCCCCAGTGCACTTAGAGACTTCTTTATCAGGCTGGCTAAAACCCACCTGATTGTTCAGTTGGAGACTTAACTGACTTAACATGAAGTCTCTTCCATGACTTTTTGGAAGGTCAGATAAGGAGTTCACTTTGGTCTTGTGACATGGAACTTCAACATGAGTGATTCGATTTTGGTTTGGTCTGTTGGGGCCTTGAGAAGGGGCTCAGTCTAAAGTAATGTTCTCCCACAAATTTTTTTTAACAGTTCATAAACCATCAACAGGACTGCAGCTGTACCATTGTGATGTCCAATCCTGTCAGATCTCAGAAGCTAAGCAGGGTCAGGCCTGGTTAGTACTTGGATGGGAGACCACGTTGGAACCCAAGGTTCTATAGGCTTGGGAGAAGGACATGGCAACCGGGCAACCCACTTCCTCCCCCCCCCCAAAGAATAAACCAATCAGCCATTGAAAACCCTGTGAATAGCAGAGAAGCACTAACAAAACTGTTTTGCCTATTGTACGTAGGGTGCTATGAGTTGGTTACCGACTCAATGACACCTAACAACAACAATGACAAACTATCAACAACCCAAATGTCCATATGAATAGGAAAATGGATAAAGTATGAAGTATTTGTACAATGACTTCTATTCACTACTAAGCATTAATTACTTATGTACACAATATCATGGACGAAACTCGGCTGTTACACTGAGCCAGAGAACCTAGGCATAAAAGTGTGTATTAGGTGTGATACAGGAAGAAGTACGCGTGATCCTAGGTGATCAATGTCAGAATAGTAATTAGCTCTTGAAGAGGACTGACTAGAAAGTCAGTTTGTGTTGCCAGTCATTTGTGTTGCCAATTCAATTATGAGTACTAGACTAGACTAGAAAGGACACAAGGAACTTTATGCAGAGAGGAAATGTTTTGTACCTTGTTCTCTGTGTGTGTATTTTATCGATTAAAAAAAAAAGACTGAAGAAGAAAAGAAAGTATTAAGCACATGGCCCAGGCTTCTAGAGCAACTTCAAGACCTTGACTTCCTATTTAGCTCTCTTTGACTGCAGTCCCTGTTGCTTCCCATTAGCAAGGAGGATCCTAGGGGAATCCTATAGCCTCCTAGGGATCCCCTTAGACTCTGAGGTATGTCCCCTGGAATTGTTGACAGGTGTTACATCATCATAAACCCATCCTGCATAGCTGAACATCACTGCTTCCTGGTCCTCAGGAGGCATAAGCTCCTCAAGGCATGCCATCCAACCATGTCACTGCTTGAAGTCAAAAAGTCACTGCCATGCACTTCACCTACAATTAAGTGCCAAGGAATAATAATGGCGCTTTTATGCTACATGCGTGTTTTCCTTTCCATTAAATCTCAGATATGCTGTTTGCTTTCAGATCCTTAGTTCAGGCTGCTTTGAAATCCATAGGGGGAAAGAAACCCTTCATTAAGTTCAGCAGCACAGCCTGGCCAATGCGGCAGTGCTCCTATTTGGTTTTCCTTCTGTAAATATTTGTGCTCTCTCAGGCTAAGGAGTGGCCTGTACTAGAGACTAAAATATCCCCATTTATATCCTCCAGGTGCGGCAGGAAATGCCTGACCTCTCACCCTGCCCCTGCAGTGACCTCAACCCCACTCCTGAGGACCACCCTCCAGGCAGCCCTATGCAGGCCCATGATCACCTCTCCAGGTTGACTCCTGAAGAGCAGGGGACGATAGACCTGACATGGAGTGGTTATTGCAACACAATTTTTTTCATTCTAGAGGTGAAAGTTAGTTAGCTTTCATTGCTGCCTTCAAGATTGTTAACGAAAAGATGGAAAAGCTATACTGACAACACTGAAGGCCAATTTGTCCAGAAATGTAGCCTGATTTATTATAGAAATGAGACAGAAGACAAATGAAAAAGTAAGAGATGTAATATGACCAATAATGGGAAGAAAATTGCCAAAGTCATGAAGAAATATTATTTCTTTTTCTGCTGGGTGCATTCATCTGGGTTTCCAAATTTCTGATTTTCACAAGAGGATCATGTTATGAATGTTAATCCAAAACAAGAAGTCCTACTTTAGCTATGGATTCTGTTTGCTTTCATTTCTCTCACAACTAACTCATCTATAGCTAAGGGAATTTTGTTCAGTCACTCAATAAACATTGATTGAACTGCATGTTAGTCCAAGCATTTGGTTGTTACATTTCATTTTTAAACTTCAAATTTTATATCTCTGTAAATTTACTTCCATTTTCATCTTCCTAAGTTCTTATCTTGGGCTGGGATTTAGCTCAGTGGATAGAGCGCTGCGCTGCAGTCTCTGAGGCCCCGAGTTCAATTCCCAGCACCGCAAAAATGGGAGAAGGGCCTGGCAATCCACTCCCAAGGCAATCCCAAAGCACTCAGCCATTGAAAACCCTATGAGGGTCGCTATGAGTCGGATACCGACTCGACGGCACCTAACAACAACAACAACAAAGTTCTTATCTTGGTAGTTCTTGTCTAAGTTGTGAGGTTCCATGCATTTCTAAGTTACCACATATGTAAATAGACTTATGTATCTTCTCAGACCATAATGAGGATCAAATGAAGTAGTCTCGATACAAGCATATGAATTGCTTCAGTCTTTTCATTTGAATTTTTTGTAATAATTCCTAATTACAGGAGTAGGATGCCTCAGAGGTAAATGCTATGGCTTAGCAAGGCAAAATAATAAAGTCTGTGAAGAAATTTAAAACTATTACTACTATCTTACTTTCTCACTAAGCAATGAGTTAAAATAACTTAAGCATTCAACAAAATTAACTAGAAAAATAGCAATAAAATAACTAAATAAACCAAGGGAGGAGGAGCAAGTGAATAATAAAGTAAAGATAGAAAATAATAAAACAGAAAAGAATGCAATTGATAAATTAGGCAAATAGCTAATTCTTTGAAGGGGATAATAAAGTAGATAATGTTAAGATGGTATTAATGAAAGAATTAGAAAAACTGAATGGAAAGCATAAGGGGCCAGAAGTAGTGGTATACACATTAAATACCAGAAATTCCAGAAGCAGAGGTAGGAGGATTGCAAGTTTGAGGCCAGAGGCAGCCTGTACAATTTAGTGAGACCTTGACTCAAAATAAAAAATAAAAAAGGATCTTGGGATACAGTTTAATGGCAGAGTGCTTGCCCTGGGTTTAGATCTCCATTGCTACCCCCCAAAAAAAGAAAAAAGAAGAAAAAAGCATACTAAAATAGACATTACGACTTATTAAATCTATAAAAACTACACAAATAGTAAAATATAATACTTTATGATAATAAATTTTGGTGCTGATGGAATGTACAAATTTCTAGAGAAGTATAAATTGCAAAGTTAAAAATCAAATTAATCATGATAAAATATCCATTTATGGTAAAACCCAGCAACCTCTATTTCTCTAAAAAGGGTCTAAGTAAAGACAGCTTTATGGCCAGTTCTTGATTTTTGTGACATAGTTACTTCTGTGATAAGACACATTGTATGTTTAGGAAGTACAAAAATAGGCTTGGAGACCCATGGAACAGAATTGAAGACCTAGAGATACACTCATGCAACTAGAGCCACCTGATTTTTGACAAAGGGACTAAGAATGCTCAATGGAGAAAAGATAGCTTCTTCAATAAATGGTGCTAGGAAAATTGGATATCCATTTGCAGAAAATTGAAAATAGACTCATATTTCTCAATATGCATGGCAGTCAATTAAAAATAGATAAGAGATCTCAACATAAAACCAGAAACCTTAAAACTACTAGAATAAAAGATAGGAAACATTCTCCAACACATAGGAATAAGAAAATATTTCCTTAACAAGTCTCCAATCACCCAGGAAACAACACTAGTAATTGACAAATGGGATTATATGAAATTAAAATTCTTCTGTACAGCAAAGGAAACAATCAATAGAGTTACAGAAGAGTCCACTGAATGGGAGATAATTTCTGCATCTTACACATCTGACAGAGGATGGATCTGTAGAATATTCAAAGAACTTAAGAAAGCAAATCCAAAGACAACAAGTAACCCAATATATAATTGGACAAAGAAAATGAATAGACAGTTCTCAAATGAAAAGATTTGCAGGGCTAAGAAATACATGAAAAAAAGGCTCAGTATCCCTAGCCATTAGGGAAATGCAAATCAAAACAACACTGAGATTCCATCTAACTCCAGTAAGAATGGCCAAGATCAACACAACGTATAATAACAGAAGCTGACAAGAATGTAGAGAAAAAGGAACCTTTTTACAATGTTTGTGGGAGTGTAAATTAGTTTAACCACTTTGAAAATCAATATGGAGGTATCTCAGAAAACTAAGAATAGAGCTTCCATATGAATGAGCTATACCACTCCTGGAAATATACCCAAGGGGAGACAAGTCATCATACCAAAGAGACATCTTCATCTCCATATTTTATGCAGTACTCTTCACATTTGCATGGGCATGAAACCAGCCAAGATGTCCATAAACAGAAGAATGGATAAAGAAATTGTGGTACATATACATAATGGACTATTACTTAGCAATAAAAAAGAATTAAATAATGTCATTTGTAGCAAAATAGATGGAACTGGAGAATATCATCTTAGGTGAATGAACACAGGTTCAAAAAGAGAAATACCATATGTTCTCACTCATATGTGGGAGTTAAATCTTATTTAAAGGAAGAAAAACAACTATACATATGTAGTTATATAATAATGAACACTCAGATTGAGCTAAGAAGGGAAAATATAAGCAGAGTGGAAAGAAGGAAGGAGGGAATGAGAGGGGGAATCAAAGGCTGTGGAAGTTGGGAAGGGGAGGGGAAATAATATAAAAGGATAAAGGGGGAGAGGATAATTTCAATGCAAATGATGCAACTTTATGAATACATGGGAAAAAATAGGGGAACATAATACATAATTGCATACAAGTTTTACTACATATTCATCAAAAGGTTCCATAAACTTTGTAAGTAGATGAAAGTATAACCAAAAGTGATGCAATAGTTGCCCAACAGAAGTAGCAAATGCCTTATTATTCTGTACCCCACCAATATTTGTCAATAAAGGGAAAAAATTAAAATAAATAAATAAATAAATGAAAAACCATCATAGTATTTATCCTAATTCCAAAAAATAGGATAAATCCATAACATACATAATGATCTGTTTGAAAGACCAACAATTCTGAACAAAAACACCAACAAGCTAAATAAATTTGTTTGTTAAAATACCAATACAGTAAGTGTAATAGTATATTAGAAGTAGAATTATGCATGAGCAAATAGGATTGATCATGCAACTATAAAGAGATAAGTAATAGAAAAACTATTAAGATAGTTGATCAAAACATAAAATATTTTATGGTCTTCCATATGAATGTCCAAATATAACAGATAAATTCAACAAGCACAATAGATAAAACCTTTTAATATACTAAAGAGACTTTCTTAGTGTTATAAAGAACATCTACTCTAAACTGTCATATATAATGATGAAGTGTTAGAGAAGTCTTCTTCAAGTCAGAAGTCAAATAAAGATGATGGATATGACCAATTTCTTTAATTTTTTTGAGTTTTAAAAATGAATTCAATTAAATAAGAAAACGATAGGAGAAAGTATAACCACTGGATATAAGGACAAATGTTATTAACTGATAATGGAAAAGCATGCCCATAAAATCAAAAATGAAGCTAAAAATGCCTGGAGCTAGTTTGAAAGTTCAGAAGATGCTGGAATCAAATTAAGAATATATATTTATTTATATATACTATATATTTTGGGCAATATATTTTAGCTCATTTGGTAGAGTGCTGCTCAGCACTCTCTGGGGTCCCAGGTTTGATCCCCATCACCACAAAAATGGGAGAAGGACATGATATTCTACTCATAAAGCAATCGCAAAACAATCAGCTATTAAAAACCATATTGGGGTCACCATGAGTTAACTTTACAGTCCCTAACAACAACTACATATTACACATATATATCAATAATGAAAGGCAAGAAATGTGGTTATCAATGGCCAATGGAATGAGATCAAGTGAAAAGGGAGCTATCATAGCATGTTGGCATACTAAAGGATTAATTCTGTATAAAGTGGAAAATGAGGTGTATAGGAGTGGAGATAATCAATGGGACAACTTCACAAGCATGAAGAGGTGAGAGAGAAGAGAGAAGACTGAGGACCTCATGGCTTATGCAGGTGAACACATTAAGGATGAGGCAGAGAAAATCACTGACAGAGTATGGTGAGAGAAAGGAGGAAAATCCACAATATGGGAACACGTAGGTCACCTTTTCCAGGAAGAGAGAGAAATCTACTGCTGACAGGCCAGAAGCAAAGAGGCCAGAGAAGGTTCTGAATTTTGCCCCAGGCGTGTAGGTGTTTGATGCCCTGATAGGTCATTTTCATGGAACATCTGGAAAAGAACCATAGGTAAGGAGGTTGACTATGGAATGGGAGGTGAGCAGCTGTGATCAGTGACTACAGACAGCTCTTCCCAAAGATTTTAATGTGGAGGTGGAGAAAGAAATGAGAATGTGGGTTTTGGGCAAAGAAGATATAAATGTGATTGGGTGTATTTGCTGATGAAAAGAATCCAGGAGGGACTCAATTAATTATGTTGGAGAGAGGGAATCAATGCTGAAGGAAAATATTTGAGAATGGAAAGAAGGGATCCTATATAAATGACTGGAAAAATCACTCTTAGCTACTAAGATATGTAAATTCACTTTGTTGTTGATAAATGAACATCTTCAATAAAGAAGTAGTTTTTCTATTAAAATCTTAGTGTTTAAAATGTTTAATCTGATAAAAGTTAAAGTCTGAGAATAGTGAGGATGATTTAGAAAAACAGAAGTTATTCTATCATGTATTTATATGACATAAATTTTCTATAAGTTTTGTGATGGGGAATAAACAATCTGGTTGGTGGAACAAATTAAGATCTTTACAAGTAAGCCTAAAATAACAAACAAGAGGTCAGCATGTATCAAATCCATGCAGATAGCATTCATTCAATGTCAACTCACTGGGGTTTTTTAATATGATATTAGAATAATTACTGTCCTTAGCTTAGATGAGAGCAAACTGAGGCCCAGAGAAGTTAACTCCCCAAAGAGCACACAACTCAAAAACAATTGATTATTTTAAGGACAAGTAAACTAAACCAATGCCCCCTTCCCTAGTCAAATGACTCACCAGGCTTGAGCCTTTCACCCGTATTCCCGTGATCTTCTCCCCTTAGATGGATGTGCACATAATTTCCCTCTTGCTTTCTTTTATAAGGGTGCCTGTGACAGGACTGAGAGCTCTCCTGGATAATTCAGGTTAATCTTCCTGTCTTGACATCTTCACTTTGATCACATGTGCCAAGTCCTTCATTTGTCATATGAGGTAACATTGACAGGTTGTAGGGATTCAGATGCAAGCGTTTTGGAGGAAGAGTTATCCAGCCCCCCCACAGTCACTCTGAAATGTGCTCAGTCCTGGAGCAAGTCATGAGGTTGACCTGGGACAAGGAATGATTTCATTCTCTTTCTGAGTTAGGGAAGCTCCATCTTTCTCCCTGAAGTTTCCCTATTGAAGCCTATTGAAATAAATTGACAATGGGCAGATTAACAGCAAAAAGAAGCAACAGGAATTTATAGACAGGCACAGCGAAACTACATGAAGGTGAAACCCCCAAGCCAGTGAAACCTAAAAGCTTATATGCTCTCTTCATGTGGAAGAGAGAGGGTGGAAGGCAGGCTATGGAGGGAGAGGAAATGATAATGAGGTGGAGAAATAGGCCATCAAAAGAGTAATTCTTTGAAGGAACTAGTTGTAATAAAGTTGAAGATAAAGGCAATAACAATTCAGTGTTGGAAAAGAGGAGTCATCAAAAAGAAAAGAGTTTGAGGAAGGAGGAAACATGAAAGCAGACACTTGCTTCTTAATTTCAAACACGAATGAATCCTGAACTCCATTAGTGTTCATTTAACAAGTATCTGATGAAGTGCATATTATGTGTCCAGCTCTGTTACAGGAACTGGAAATAGAGAAGTAAGCAACATAGGCAAGATTTTACTTTCTTGAAGTAAGACAATGAGCAAGAAAACAAACAAATGAATAAATACACAAACTAAGTCAAGGTAGTGATACTTGGTGCAAAGAAAATAGAACAATGCTGTGATAGTGATTAGAAGTAGGCACTAGTTGGACTGGATAGTCAGGCAAGACCTCTCAGTGGAGCTTATTTTTGAGCTGAGAGTTAAATGACAAGATGTTGTTATTAGTTGTCCTTAAGTGAAGTGTCCAACTCAGTGAGACCCTCCGTACAATAGATGAAACATTATTGTCAGTGCTTCTCTGCTATTCATAAGGTTTTCAATGGCTGATTGCTTTTTGGGAATGGGATGCCGGCTCCTTCTCCCAAGCCTATAGCACCTGGTGTTCCTGGGCGGTCTCTCATCCAAGTACTAACCAGGCCAGACCTTAGCTTCCAAGATCTGACGGGATCAGATGCAACAATGGTATGGTTGTAGGTGATAAGAAGATACAAAAAAAATATAAATGAAAATAAAAAAGCTGAAATAGGAGCTTTCCCCAGAGAGAGAATAGCTTGCAGTGGTCCAAATATAGGAAAGAGCCCACTGTGTCCAAGGAACAGCAGAAAGGCCAGTGTGTATATGGAACAAGGGAGAGAGCCATTCATGTGAGATCAAGTCAGGACAGGCCATGTGGAGTTCCCAAGGAGATGGTGATAAAGTTGTACCTTGCTTTAAGTGAGTTGGGAACTTCCTTTATGGAGTTCTGTTAGTGGGATTACCTTAATTTTTCAAAAATACTTGTATATTCTTTTATTAGGGCATTTTCCTGCTCCCTTGCCTAAAGATCTCTAAAGTATCTCCACTTTCCCTAGAATTCAATTCGCTTTAATATATAAATTCTAAGTGAGAACCCCCTATTGTTTCTCGTTCCAGACATCCACACCAAAAAAAGAATGTACAATATCACATTAGTGATTTTTATAAACCGATCACATGTTGAAATGACACATGTTGAGTATCCTTTACCTGAAATGCTTGGGACCACAAGTGTTTGGATTTGAGATTTTTTTTTTTCAGGTTTTGGGACATTTGCATATACACAATGATTTTCAAGTTTAAGCATGAAATTAATCTATGTTTCATATACATGAAATTCATTTATGTTCCATTACCTGAAGGCAAGAATGTATATTTTTAGCATGCCTGCATTTTGACTGTGACCTGTCACATGGGGTCAGGTGTGGCATTTTCATTTATGGCATTTATGATGCTCAAAAAGTTTCGGATTTTGGAGCATCTTGGATTTGGATTTTTTGGATTAGGTATGCTCAATCTATAGTATTTTGGGCATAATGGGTTAAATAAAACATTATTAAAATGAATTCCAGCTTCTCTTTACCTTTTTCTAGTGTATCCACCTATTGTTGTTAGGTGCTGTCGAGTTGTGTCCGACTCATAGCTACCCTCATAGGGTTTTCAATGGCTGGTTGTTTCAAGATTACCTCGGGAGTGGATCCTTCTCCCATCCTTCTCCCATTTTTGCGGTGCTGGGAATCGAACTCAGGACCTCAGAGACTGTAGAGCAGTGCTCTACCAACTGAGCTAAATCCCAGCCCAGTGTATCCACTAGGAAATTTAAAATTGCTTATGAGTATAAGGTTGGTGCTGTGCCACACCATAATCTCAGCTACTCAGGAGGCGGAGGCAGGAGGATTGCAAGTTCAAGGCCAGAGGCAGCCTGCACAATATAGTAAGACCTTGTCTCAAAATAAAAAATATAAAAAGGGCTGGGAGTGTGGCTCAGTGGTAGAGTGCTCACCTAGCAGATGTGAGGCCCTGGGCTCAAATCCCCATAACTCCAAAATAAAAATAGAAATGAAATAAATAAAAACAAATAAATTTCATGTGCATAATTTGCTCATCTCATATGTCTGTTGGAAGGCACGTCTCTAAACCCTAGACTGGTCACCTCCCATCGGATATCTATAGTATGTAGAAGTTAATCCTCCCACTGGGCATGGTGGCGCACACCTATAATCCCAGCGCCTCGGGGATCCTTGAACTTGTGATCCTCTGCACAAGTTCAAGACCAGAGGCAGTCTGCGTAACTTAGCGAAACCCTGTCTCAAAAAGTAAAAAAATGGGCTGGGGGCACAGCTCAGTGGTCCAGCACTTGCAGAGCATGCAAGCGAGAGGCCCTGGGTTCAACCACCAGTACCACAAAAAAAAAAAAAAAAAAAAAAAAAAAAGTTAATCCACCCCTGTTCAGCACTGGGGAAGAACACAGAGATTCCATCTCTGCTTTTTTCCCCTCCTGATGTTTATTTTTAATTTTTAAGAGTCAGAGAGGATGAAGAAAAAGAATAAGATATTTATTTTTTGGTTATTGTCCTTCCACATGTTCTTGAAAAATTGTCCTTCAAAAAGAAAGTCTAGGAAGCAATCGGTGTAGTCCAAAAACTAAAACACAAGAAATCATCTTAAGCACTTCGATGTTCTTACAGTTATTTAAGATGAAAACTTCAAAAGTTGAATTTTTCCCCTTTTACATTTTCTGAAAAAAAAAAAAAATGTTCCAGAGCCGAGCAGGGATTGTGTATGCCAAGATTTTGTGAAAAGGACCTTTTATTGCAATGTTACCAGCCCTGAAAATTTGGTTTTAATAAAGAGTCCACATATCCTTCCACAAAATGTCAGGAATGTGCCATTTTAGTAATAATCCTTCTTGTATTCTAGGGCACCACTAATGAGGATCTCCCTAACAGGGGAAAGAAAATAGTTGAGAATGGACAGGTTAAACCTAGAGACAGTATCAAACACTTCTTCAAAGCAGGAGCTGACTCCTGGGTTCATCAGCAACTCACTGAATGGTTGTCAGCGTTATAAAGGGCAGTATCTATTTTATTTCTCTGAGACCCTATGGAGATAAAGTGATGATTTGCTCTGTCTCTGACTCTGTCTCTGTCTCTGTCTCTCTCTCTCACCATAACTGCAGTGGCTGCTACTGGACACGTGTAACATTCATTACCAGGGAACCAGAAGACGGTACGCCAGAGAAGGCCAGGCGTGAATGCTCAGCAGGGATCTCCCGTGGGGTGCAAATCAGTGCTCTTTTGTGGGTGGTTATCAAATGTGAGTGGGTCCGACCCTCAAGAAAGCAGCTAGTTTAATTATATCCCTTTTAAAGGCAGTGTAGACATTCAAAATACATTTTTTAAAGGCTTCCAGTGAAAAGCATAAAAAGAAAAAAAAATCTTTTAACCATAATTTAGTAATTCTCCAGCCTCGAATTTTGGCTTTCCTTGCTGCCTAAGTGGTCATATATTTTATAAGCCTTGCTAATTTGCTGTTAAATTTGCTATTTATATGATCCTAGATGATTTGTTGGACTTCATTGAACAGAAAAGATTTTTATTAGCAGCCAGCACTTTCAAAGAGGTGGTTTTTTTCACACTATCAAGGCCACTTTCTCAACGTATTGACAGCTTTATGAGTGTAGCTGGATAAAGAACAGTTTCCTGTATCCAAAAACGTTTTGCATTCCATGGGGCAAAAACTTGGACTTTTAATTAGGATATAAGAGCCTTCCTTTCTCTCCCAACATTCCCTGGGGGTGCAGAGCGGTAACACTTGCATTTAGATAGTTAATCACTTTTCCAGACTTTGGCCCACTAAAATTAGGAGGGGTTTAAGGTCAAATGCTTACCTGGCTCTGGGCCAGCCCAGGATGGTATTTATTTCTGCACATCTGCATTTTGTATACATACATATACCCGTTTTTGCCTTTTTAATTAATTGAGGGTATTTTGCTTACTGCAAAATCTGTCAGGTGAATCCTGTTTAGAATCGTATTTGAATTTGCCTTTGGTGTTTTTTCACAAGAGAATGAAGTGTGCTCTAGACCTTTCCCATATGAGATTGCTTTCTGCATGGTACACCAGGCAATTTCTCCTCATTCCTTCACTCTTATCCTGACCTCCCTACCTGGGATGTTTATAGGATGTGTAAGGTTTTATGTTTCTGTTAAACTTTTCTTTATTGTTTTAATCCTACCTAGTAAATTCTTCCTCTTTTTAACGTAGTGTTAAGGGTTCACTCCTGAAAATAATGAGACATCAGATGGTAAGTGAACGTTTTGGGGTGCAAAGTGGTAGCTTGGTGGATATAATTTGTTAGTATCTATGTGTTATTTGGGTTGGGATTTAGCTCAGTTGGTAGAGAGCTGCTCTGCAGTCTCTGAGGTCCCGAGTTCAATTCTCAGCACCGCAAAAATGGGAGAAGGGCCTGGCAATCTACTCCCAAGGGAATCCCGAAACAGCTATTGAAAAAACCCTATGAGGGTCGCTATGAGCCGGATACTGACTCGACGGTACCTGACAACAACAAGGTCAATGTGTTATTTGGGCTGGGATTTAGCTGAGTTGGGAGAGATCTGCTCTGCAGTCTCTGAGGTCCCAAGTTCAATTCTCAGCACCACAAAAATTGGAGAAAGATGTGGCAATCTACTTCCAAGGCAATCCTGAAATAATCAGCCATTGAAAAAAGCCTGTAAGGGTCGCTATGAGTTGGATACAACTCGTCGGCACCTATCAATGACATGTGTTATTCTTTGGGGAAGGCGCATGCCTCCAGACTATGCCCGTTGGCCAGCTCTGGTCTCTTGCTTTGTTTTTACAGAAAGTCCTTGTTATTAATCACATTGAATAGGCGTCTGCCAAGGGTGTGGAGAAGCATAGCATTGTCTCAGACTGTCTTGCCTGGGAACCATTGTTGTTGTTAGGTGCCGTCCAGTGGAATCCGACTCATAGTGACCCTATGTACAGCAGCACGAAACACTCCCCAATTCTGTGCCAGGCACATGATCTTATTCATGTTTAAGCCCATCGTTGCAGATGGGAGCCATTAAGATACTTCTATTAAGACACTAGGACCGCCTGAAAACTTACTCATTCTTTCAAATAATAGGCAGGACTTTGATATAAAGACACTTCTCAAGGATTTTTTCCTAATTTATTGTTTTGTTTACTTTGTAATCAAATTGAGAAGACCTGTTCTTGACTCCAAAATGAGCAAAAAGAAAAGGAAAAGAGGGGAAACCGAAATGTATTTTTATCTATAGGTCAAAATCTGGCAGCTTAGCAATGCTGCTGCTAAAGGTCAGCCAAATCGCCCATGTTTGGGACTGTACGGTAGAGGTCTATCGCATGGAGCCCAAGTTTAAAGTCTGCCTGCGTCTGAGTTCCTGGAAAGAAGTTTTACCTGGATCTTATTCACACTTTTTTAATGTCCGTCTTGTTCTCAACACACTCCCTCACCCTCACCCTTATGCTCAACTATTTGCAAACAGGTAGGCAATTTAGAATTAGCAACACAACCCAAAGTAATATTGAATGTACTGCTTTATGAGCCATTCGCTTAGAATGCGCTGACCACTTTACTGAAATAATGAGCAACGTCACGGAACACATTAAGCGTCCTGAGCACATTCCGATTTGGGGCTTTACTGTATCAATCATTTGCAAACAGCTTTCTGGACACCAATATTTCTAACTAATGGCGACTAATGTTGAGTTTTTGTCTATTTGCTTTCTTAACACATTGCAGTGAAAATTATTTCCCTTCTAATCAATGTGAAATGAATGTCTTCTTTATGGTCTGCATCATACTGGTGACCACACAATCAGAAACCCAGCTTTTCTGCTTTTACAGTTGCACTTAAAATCAATACGATAATGAATTTGCATTTTAATGTCTTCTTTTTCTACGAGCATGATTCTGGCAATTATTTTTGTCCTTTGTGTCTAGGCAACAACTCTGGTTGCTCTGCTTTTAGCAACCAGTCTCTTGGCGTTTCCTTTTCTGCTAAATGTTTCTTTTCTCACATGCTAGTGACCTTGATCTAGTGGAAGGAAAGTCCAGGGAGCCTCTTGTTAGCTTTGCCTCTTATTAGCTGTGATGATCTAGGCGTATCGCTTCACCTGGGCCTTGGATTCTTCACTCATCTAGTGAAATGAGTTGCACCCACTGTTCCCCCAGGCACTTCCTAGCTGTTAAATTTTGCTGTTGCCCCACAGGCAGCTTCACACGTTGGAATTCTTTGTGCAGAAACGTGATCCAAGCAACAGCAGACACATCTAGGCTGGTTCCCAGAGCTTCAATTTTTACCTTTTGGCTGCAAGTATCCTAGGAGATTTTTTTTTTTTTTTCGGTACTGAGGGTTGAACACAGGGCCTCGCGCCTGCATGCTCTGCAAGTGCTGGACCACTGCGCTGAACCTCAGCCCATTTTTTTTACTTTTTTTTGAGACAGGGTCTCCCTAAATTACAGACTGCCTCTGGTCTCTAACTTGCGATCCTCCCGCCTCCGCCTCCCGAGCCGCTGGGATTACAGGCGTACGCCACCACGCCCGGCCCCCTAGGAGATTTTTGTAACCAATTTAATGCAGTCAACATAGGGAATATTTTGGAAAACGTTTCTTAAGATTCCATCAATGGGTGCCAGGCGAGGTGGT
>VMDO01035548.1:0-15961 GCA_007922755.1 Pedetes capensis | reverse complement strand
TGAAAAAAATCCACATTTTCTTTCAGAAGTTAATTTATAAAGAAACTATGGTATATACATGCTATAGAATTACTACTACTCAGCACTACCAAAAAAAAAAAAAAAAAGGAATTATTGGCATATGAAAAGCTCAGGTAAATCCAGAGTGAATTATGCCAAAAGGAAAAAATAACCCATCCATAAAGGTTATATGCTGGATTAATATTTCTTTATCATTGTATTCTATCCTGTTCTCAATATGGTAAATTTATAGAAGTGGAGAACAGATTAGTGATCATCACTAGTCTGGATAGCATTAACAGTTGTTTGTTGCTAGAAGTGGACAACATGGAGGATAGTTATGATTCTCGGCTTCTTCTCTATCTAAAATGTGTCAACAGTAATTTACTAGAGGTGACATTTTATTATGTTTAGAGGAGAGTGAATAATGATTACATAGTATATCTCTGAATTTTTCTCTGAAACTTCATGTGAATCTAAAATTATCATAAAACAAAAATAATTTAAAAAGTAAAGAAATAAGCTAGAATTGAATTTGCAAAATGAATTAACCATGAAGATCAAGATGAAAGTAATTAAGTAGGCAACAAAAATAATAGTGGAAACTAGCAAAGACAAAAGTTGATTCCTTGAAATGATCAATATGATCAATATGATCAATAATATTGACACATTGCCAATAATTTTTGGAGATATAGAGAAAGAAGAAGAGAAGGAGACAAAAAAGGATATGTGGACCATTTTATGACAAACACATTTCACAACCTAGAAAATATGAATTTAAGATAAAACAGAAAATTAAAACTCTATATTTGCTTCAAGCACTGGGGTTTTATTTTTTTAATTCTCACAAAAGTCTATAGGTTCACATACTTTTCTTAGTGAATTATTAAAACAATAAGTAAATAGAGCCGGGTAATTCAGGAGGATCTCTAGTTGGAAATCAGAGGAAGGAAGGAACAAATAGGAAGTGAGCATTAAGATGGTGCAAGCATTGGATAAACTAATATAAATTATTTATAGAACAATTGACTTCATAAATACTAATATAATTGTTTCAAAAATTATAATTAAATTAAATCCCACAATATGTAAAGAGGATATCACATCAAAGCTAAGAAGCTTTTTTCCTCAGGACCATAAATTTGAGGGATAAAAAGGCAGAAATTACATAATGTATTTCATTATATTAGTAAAAGAAGAGATAAATTGTATGACTATTTCAAGAAATAAAGATGAATTTCACAATATTTCTTAGCCATTTCTGATAAAAATTTTAACTTGTAAAGGGAATAAATTTCTTCAACAAAGTGCATCACTCTGTATTGGTTTTTCTTTTCTTTTCCTTTCCTTTTCTTTTTTCTTTCTCTCTTCCTTTCTTCCTTCCTTCCTGTCTGTCTGTCTGTCTGTCTGTCTGTCTGTCTGTCTGTCTTTGTTTTTTCTTAATTTCTTCTTTCTTTCTTTCTTTTTTTGAAAGAAGGTCTTGCAATGTTGCTCAGGCTAGCCTTGAACTCTACAGACCTTAAACTTATGATCCCCCGGCTTCATCCTCCAAAGCCTGGAAATTACTGGCAGGCACCAACACACCCATCAGAAAATGTATCTTTTAAAAATATAAAGCTACTTTCCAATAATAGTAGGCTATTTAATGGTTCCCTTAGTATGGTGATCAAATCACACATAAATATTCAGCATTTTTTTCCAACACTATACAAGAAAAATATACCTATTGCATTAATACAAGGAAAATAAAGACATATATATTGAAAAAGAAGAAGCAAAACTCTCTCTTCCCTGGTAAAATGATCACCCTTCACATAGAAAATCCTAAAAGAAGCCATGCTCAGTGGCACATGCCTGTAATCCTAACAACTCAGGAGGCTGAGTCAGGAAGATTACAAGTTCAAGGCCAGCAACTATGCAATTTGGTGAGACCTTGTTTCAAAATAAAGAAATAAAATATGGCCTTGGGATGCAGCCCGCCCAGTAGTAGAGCACTTGCAAAATATGTGCAAAGCCTTGGGTTCGATTCCCAAGTACCACAAAAATAAGAAGAAATATTACAAGAAATTAGTGATTTGAAAATATTCCAGGTTAAAACATTTGAATACAAGAAAGAAACAGCTGTAAAAAAAATTTAAGATACTTTAAAAATCTCGTCATAATAGGATAAGATATTAAGAGAATATTTCACAAAATATTTTTAAACTTATAAAACTGCAAAATGATATTGACAGAAATTAATGATAGCCTAATTAAATGTGGAATTATACCATGTGTATGTCAGCACGGTATAATTCCACATAGAGCATTGGCTCTGTACTCTCTGAGGACCCGGATTCAATCTCCCACACCACAAACATGGGAGAAGGACCTGTCAGCCCACTCCCAAAACAATCCTGAAACAATCAGCCATTGCAAACCCTATGAATAGCAGAGAAGCACTGACATAGTGCCAGGCATAGCACAGTGCTAAAGAATGTTTCCTTCTGTTTTACATAGGGTCACTATAAGCCAGGGGGCTGGGATTTAGCTCAGTTGGTAGAGCGCTGCTCTGCAGTCTCTGAGGTCCCGAGTTCAATTCCCAGCACCGCAAAAATGGGAGAAGGACCTGGCAATCCACTCCCAAGGCAATCCCGAAACAATCAGCCATTAAAAAACCCTATAAGGGTCGCTATGAGTAGGACACGACTCAACCACACCTAACAATAACAACAACATAAACTAGACCCCACTTGACAGCACCTAACAACAACAAAATTATTAAATGAAGCTTGAAAAATAAAAGCAAAATTAGAGTATTTATATCACTTTTTGTCAAGCTTTCCACAAAACTTCTTTTCAAGAAAGTACTACATTTTTATAAGTAAAAATTTTAGCGGAAGAGAAAATGACTGAGAAATAAACCTGAAAATAAATGGACTGTTGGGTTTTACAAAGATACAAGTAAATACTTTTTCATTTTTCTGGGATAGAAAACCTGGTTAACTATTTGGAACTTTTTCTTATACTACATACAAATCTAATTTTAGATAGCACATAAAATTAGGGTTTACAATTTTATAACATCTTGAAGAAAGCAGTCAATATTTTAAATTTATTCATAATGAATGTTTATCAAATATTTTCATGTATATTAAGGTCGCATATATTTATGAAGTACAATGTAATATTTTCAAAGATCATTAGGTAACATTTACATGTATATGTATTTATTATATTTACATATTTATACATTACATATTTATATATAAAAATTGCACACATTTATGCAGTACTATGTAGTACTTTCAAACATGTCATTGGGTAAAGTTTCTCTATGGCACATAACAACAACAACACTATTCATTCTACTATGCAATATCATCCCAGAAGACTGTCTTATTCTCATCTGACTATACAGCCCAATGATCTACTTGTCCTCATTTCCATCTTACCCTCTCAAACTTCACAACTTCTACCTTGAGCAATCATTACTCTGTGCACCCCCCCCCCCCCCCCCGTCTGTTTCTCTCTTTCTTTTTCACATGGCGGTACTTGGAGGTTGAACTCTTGCACCTACTTTTTGCAAGTGCTCCACCACTGGGATGTACCCATACTCACAGACCATTTCTTATTTTCCATTTTGAGTCAAGGTCTCACCAAGTTACACAGGATGCCTCTAGACTTGAATTTTCAGTCCTCCTGGCTCCACCTCCCAAGTCACTTGGATTACAGGTGTGTGCCATCATGCCTAGGTTCTACCCTCATCTATTATGAAATCATTTTTTTTATTCCACATGTGAATCAGATCATGCAGTACTTGTCTTTCTATGTATGGTTTATTTCACTTAACATAATGACTTCCAATTCCATCCATGTTGTCACAAACGACAGGATTTAATACATTTTTTGACTGTTTAGTATTCCATTAAAACAGACAATATCTTCACAGCTGTTCAGTGGGAAACAAATACTGAAAATTACCCAATAAAGCAATAAAATCAAAAACTACAAATTAAACCTCATTAAGATGAAAAAAAATTTTTATAACATCTCATGTTCATTGTTGGTGGGAATGCAAATGGTTCAGCCACTTTGGAAGAGTTTGGCAGTTCATGATAAAAATGATGTTCCTACTTCACAATCAAGGAATCTTTAGTATTTACCTAAAAATAAGTTGTAAAATTATGTCTATACAAATCCTTGCACATGGATATTTATAGCAATTTTATTTATAATTTCTCTAAGTTGGAAGCAGTCACAATTTCCTGTAATTGATGAATAGATAATAAACCATGGGAAAGCCATACAATATATGAACAATCAGTGTGACAGAGAAATGAGCTGTAAAACTACTAAAAGATATGATAGAAGCTCAAATGCACATTATTAAGTTTAAAAACCAATCTGGCTATGTCTTGTGTATGATTCCACTATCTGACATTCTGAAATGAAGGGCAAAACTATAGAAGAAATAAAATACCAGTTGTTTCTGGGATAGTGGAAGAGGGATGATTTGTGGATTCAAAGGAATTTTTAAGTAAGTGTAACTATTCTAAATGATAACTTAATGGAAGATACATATCATTATACATTTTCAAAAACTCTAGAATATACAATAAAGAGTGAACTGAAATGTGAACTATAATTTTTGCTAATAAGATATCAATGTTGATTTGTGCAATGTAAGGAATGTAGCACATTAAAGTGGGTTTTGTTGGTAGAAGAGACTTTGTGTAAAGGGGAGGGAAGGGCATATGAAAACTGTTCATTCCATCCCTTTTTTTTATTCTAAAATTTGTCTCAAAATTAAAGTCTATTAATAAAAAACTAAAATTTTGCTAATCAAAAGACTTTAGTAATAAAATAAACGTAATGGATATCTATAAAATATAATAACTGAAGAATGTATATTCACAATATACAAATAATTTCTTCAACGTAGGCCTGAGACAAGAAAAGTTCAAGTTGAGCCTACAGTGTCTTTTACTCCTAGAGAATAGTGAAATGCTGAAAGAAACATAAGATGTTAGAGAATCTTGTTCAATGTTAACATCAAAATGTACACATGGAATGGGAATATAATTCACAGAATAATAATTTAATAATAATAATTTATATATGTAAATGTGTTAATAAATACAGAAAAGCCAGGAACCATGGTGCATGGCTATAATCCTAGCAACATGGGAGGCTGAGACAGAAGGAGTGCAATTTTGAGGCTACAGGCAGCCTGTGCTACTTAATGAGACTGTACCTCAAAATTTAAAAATTAAAAAAAGTCTGGTGGTATTGCTCAGTGGTGAAATGCTTGCCTAGCATGTACAAAGCTCTCAGTTCAACTACCAGCACTACAGAGGGAAAGAAAGAAAAAGAAAGAAAGAAAGAAAAAGAAAAACCCATTATTGTTATAGAATACAAATTATATAATCAGTAAGTGCTAATATTAATGGGATAAATACTGATGAAAAATAGTACCTTTTTATAGTTTTAAAGTAGGTTCCTCAATGATTAACTACAAGAGGAAAAAACATATCTTGGCCATGGGAAACTACAGAGAATATTACCTTAATCAAATGACTAAAGCTAGCATCACCATTAATAAGAAACCAAACCTATACTTTTATGGAGTTGATGTACTATCCTATTTGGCAACAATTTCACGTTTGGAAAAAAGTGTAGATAGTGAATTTAAGAATAGTTGAATATAAGAAATACACTAATTGAAGGATATTTTATAAAATAACTGCCAAGATCAGAAAAACACAAAAGGATGAGGAGTATTACAGACTAAAGGAGAATGGCAATATAAAATCACAATGATTCAAGATTGGATCCTGGGATAGAAAAAAAAACTTGAGACAGAAAATTTTAAAATGTACTCCAGATTACATATTTTGTCAATATTAGCTTTTCTAATTTTAGTAACTGTGTCATGATAAATATGTTGCATATTTGGACCAACATCCTTGTTTTCAAGAATAACATGGAATGGGAGAAGGACAAGGCAACCCATTCCTGAAACAATCATCCATCGAAAACCCCATGAATAACAGAGAAGCACTGACATAGTGCTGGGCATGGCACATTGTTCCCTTCTGTTGCACATAGAGTCACTATGAATTGGATCCTACTCCATGGCACCTAACAACACAAAAATTTATACTAGATATTCACATTTGCAACTTATTCTCAAATGACACTCTTCCCCTGGTGTTATACTACCACATTATAAACTCAAACCATTGAAAATAATCTTTTATAATTTATTTACTTCTGTTATTATTATTATTATTATTATTATTATTATTATTATTTTCAAGTAGTTTTGGACTCATAGTGACTCTATATACAGCAGAAAGAAACACTCTGATTCTGTATCAGGCATTGTTGCAGATACTATGTCAATCCACTGACGTATCTCTCCCAAACATGACACCCTTCTCCAGGGATTGGTCCAATATACATAAGACATAATCTACCCATCCTTGTTTTCAAGGAGCTCGCAGGTTGCACTTCTTCTAAGACAAATCTGTTGGTTCTTTTTGCAGCCCATGGTATATTCAATATTCATCTCCAGTACCAAAATTCCAAATCATCAATTCTTCTCTTGTCTCTCTTGTTCAACATCCAGAATATAATTCACAGAATTTAGTTTTCACAACCATATTATGCAACTGAAAATGCCATGGCATGAATCAGGTGCACCTTTGTCATCAATATGACATCTTTACTTTTCAATACTTTAAAGAGGTCTTTTGCCACAGCTTTTCCCAATTCAATGTCTTGATTTCTTGACTGTTACATCCACAGGTGTTGATTGTAGAACCAAGTAAAGCAAAATCTTGCATTATCATTATCGTTATCATTGTTGGTTTTCAGAAAGAGGTTTTTGTAGGGCCTGAAGCATGCAATTCTTCTGCATTAGAAACAAAAGTGCTTGGGTTACAGGTGTGCACTACCTTACCTGTCTTTCAAAGTAATCTTAATTGGGAAAAGTAACTAATGTTCTATGGTCTTTAAACCTTTGAAGCATAACATTTAAGCAATAAAAACTTTCTTATTATTCTTTATAAATATATTGTTGTTGTTGTTGTTGTTAGGTGCCATCAAGTCGTGTCTGACTCGTAGAGACCCTCACAGGGTTTTCAATAACTGATTGAGGATTGCCTGGGAAGTGGGTTACCAAGTTCTTCTTCCATTTTGGGGGGTGCTGGGAATCAAACACAGAAACTCAGAGATTGCAGAGCAGCGCTCTACCAACTGAGCCAAATCCCAGCCCCTTATAAATATATAGGTAAGTTTAAAATAGTAAAACTAACATTTATTTTACACACTGTTATTTAAGACATTAGAAACATTCACAATTAAATTATTTTATATCTTTGCATGAAATATCAGGAGTCATTTGAAGAATGCTTTCCTTCTGATTGTGTAATTTTTGGTATGATTGAGAAGAATATTAATGCTATGGTGCATTATTTTCCTTCTATACTGAATTTTTATTAGCCTTTCATATTTGATCTTTTGTATTTTCTGTCTCATGAAATATCTTTGACAGATTTTGTAGTGTTATATTTCTGCCAGTGTCACTTCTTGTAGGCCACTGTCATTGATTTTGTGACAATTGCTTGTCTCATTTATGTATACAAGCTTATCTTCACCAAATTCGTGTGGCTACATAACTAGGTGGTCTCACATGTCAATAGATCAACATGCACATAGTCAACCATTGATTCTATTATTATAGTTATGTTCAATTTGAGTTTCATGGTACCATTATAAATTTTCATTTATTACCTGTGCTTTCAGCTTTTTTGGTCAATTGCCTCATTCAGTAACACATTTTTATAAAATATCTAGTTGGTTTATCAATGAGAGACAAGAATTGAACAGGAGATACTCAGTGATAAATTCCTATGAGAATTTTAAAGAAGTGATGTGATTGATCACTGATCGTGATGTGTTAGCAGCAATGTTTACATTTTGTACAATTACTCAAAGTTATTATACCAGAGTGACTGAAATTTGAGCTGCTTTCTTGGTAGAATGGTATTTAACTAAAGTAACATGATCAAAATTCACTTTTATGTAAACCATGTAAAGCAAGAACTGTGTATGTGTGTGTTTATGTACACATGCATGTGCACATAAGTGTGTTGGAGTTGCAGAGAAGGGAGGAAAAATAGTAAATGGAGGGGGGATGGGGAACTCATATGAGTAATGTGAACAAACATTATTGCTAATGGGGCAAAATGTAAACAATGACTAATCTGTGTTTATGTGTACATAAGAGACTTCCTTGTACAGTCCTCCCTTGCTGTCTGTAGGGAAATGATCTCTTTATCTGTGTGTGTATAGGAGTCTGTGGATTCTCAAGTCTGTTAACAAAATGGCACAGTACTTGCATATAAAGTATGTACATCCTCTTATACACTTTAAGTGATCTATAAATTACATATAACACATACTAAATGCTAAGTAGTTATAATGTTATATTTTTAGAGAATACTGCCAGTAAAAATATAGTCTGTACATACAACAATACTTATCAAATATTTTCCCCCAACATTTCCATCCATGCTTAGTTGAATTCATGAATGTGAAGCCCCTGGATATGGAAGGCCAATTGTGTTTTTCTTATAACCAATTTTCAAGTTTCAAAGTATATTGTACCAAAAGCTATGAAAAAAATAATAAACAAAGGAAATGAAATACTTGACTCTTCTCTCAGAACATTATTAAATAATAGAATGTTACTCAAATCATAATTAAATACAAAGAACCTTTCATATTCATCAGTTTTATATTCCATTTGTTCCAAAATTTTTCTTAACCTCATTATAAAGTAACTATAACCATTTTGGAGTAATTATGTAGATAAAACTTCCTGAAAATAGCACTTCTGACCCTACTACATCATAAGAAATGTGACTTAAAGATTAAGTTTTTAGGTGTTGTCTGTATATAAAGCCATTATTGTACTTTATGATATCTCTTTTTATTTGATTCAGTGACATTTATATTAAGAAAATAGGGCTTTGTAACCTGAAAAACTTGAAGCATAGTACCTTTTACAAAGCTAAAACAAGATATTTCCTACATGGTATGATACTTAAACACTATGTTGCTCAAGTATAATTGATTTACTGATTTTCTAGTTTCTTAAAAATAAATTCACAAACTTATTTGGTCCAGACAGGGATAGTTGAGATAATTGATATATATTAATCCTAATTTACTGTGTGACTGAATTTGTTCTCATTTTTATATTGATTTACAAATGTGCTATCTCCAGAAAATACTGAGCAAGTTCAGCTATTCTTCACTAACATATCAAAAAATAAATAAATAAGAAGCAATTAGGAAACATGAGATATTAAGATTTCAGTTTAAATCTTGGGTACAATAGAAATGCTATTTTAAAATGTTAAAATAACAAATTTATTGTTGCTCAATGTATAATTTTGCTTGTTACTTAATGCTCCTTTCAAGTTGGTAAGGGGTAAGTAATTTTTTGCAATTTTTCATTTTTGTAATGATTTCTAGGGAGGATTTACTTCACAACTTGATCATACTTTTATTTGTTATTTGGTTTTTTGATGTTGGTATCCAATTTTACAATCAGAGACATCTACTGGCAACATTTCTTTATGAGTATAGTTTGGTAATAATACTACAATTAATATTTTACATCCTGTTGTTAATTTTAATGGAGAGCTTTCAGTTCATCTCCTGTTTCACAATATTCTTGATTAAAAACTATGAACATGTTTTTATATAATTGGAATCAACATGAACTTAATGTAAATTATTAATTTCTGAATTGTTTTATAAAAGTTTCGATTCATTTACCATTCATCTAAATACTTTTCTTATTTTGTTTTTATTTAGAAATTTAATGTTGGAGTAACAAGAAAAATAAAGACAATAATAACACTTGAATAGAAAAAAAAACCCTGTTCTTATAAACACTTAGGAAATTAAGTCTATGTCATGACACTCTAGCCAACTAATCACATGAAATTATCTTCGATATTGATACACTGGAACAATATATCATAGAATTAAGAACCCAAAAAGGAATATATTTAACAGAAATATTTAAATACTAAAGAATAAACATGGATACTAGAAAAATAAAATGTTCATGAAGCAAAGATGTTACTATGCTTTTTCTCTAAGTAAAGCAATACTTCATGATTTTTCACTGTTATATCTAGGTGATATCAACAAAATACATAAAACCTGGAAAACATTTCACATAAATTTCATAGATTTTCATTTGGTAAGATACCCCTTCAAAATTCATCAAAATAAAACTAATATACCAGCATTATATATTATTACCAAAACTGGAAAACATACAGTGGTGAGTTTTCAGAAAGTCAACAAACTCATAGCAGTGAGTTGAGTAGTCAACATTCAATAAATAAATAGTAGTAAAATATGTTTACATGACCAAATGTCCCACAATATTTAAATCTGTACATAAAATTCAAAGTTTGTGAGGACTACATTAACTTAAAATTTGAAACAAGAATAACAATTCTTTTAGTTTCTCAAATTAAGTGCATGAGAAGTGAAAATCATAAGAATTTTATTGAAACTTAAGAAGATGGATATCTAATACAAAGATAAATGAGAAAGTAAAACAACATTCAAGAGAGGAATTTGTACAAAATTATAAAAATCAAACGTTTGTTCAAGTCATATGGAATTAAAAATAACTTATAATGGACTGTGTATTCTAACATGTTTGGATACTCATCCACCATCCATTCATTTTCAGACATGATTCCAACGTGAACATTGTCCCAACAAAACCATTATGATGGTTAGTTTTGATTGTCAACTTGATTGGATTGAGTATCACATAAAACATTAGTGAAGCACACCTTTGGATGTGTCTGTGTGGCTATTTCCAGAGAGAATAAAGGAGGTAAAAACTGCCTTGAATGCAGGACACACCATCCCATTGGCTTGGAGCCTTGAACCGAGTTAACAGGAAAGAAGGAGAAAGCCTCCAGTATAAGCATTCTCTCTCTCTTCTTCTTGGCCAACATGATTTGACCCGCTCTCCTCTCCATGCCTTCCTCTCGATGACGTAGAGAAACCTCTGAAAGTGTGAGCTAAAATAAGTATTTTCTCCCTTAAAGTATTTTGCTCAAGTATTTTATCACAGTGGTGCAAAACTGTCTAACACAGAAAATTAGTACCAGAGAAGTGGGGTCATGATTGGGACTTTACCTGACAATGGTTCATAAACCTTTGGAAAAGGTTTTCAGGAAGGCTTCGGAGAAAATTAGCAATGCAGGCTGGAGAAGCCCTAGAATGCTGCAAACAGAGTTAAATGGGTAATACTGATGAGAGCTTGGAAGACTGAACTCTTAATAGAAATTTGTGTGATAAAGATTGTGCCTAAAGGTTTCAGAGGGAAATGAGGAATCTATTGGAAATTTGACTAGACGCCATAGTGTTACATTATGGCAAAGAATTTGTCTATATTTTGCCCATGCCCTAAAATTTTCTGGGACGCTAACTTTAAGGAGACAGAGTAGTTAACATGGTGGAGAAAATTTCAAGGCAGTTCAATATTCAGGCTGTGACATATGACTGCTTGTTATCAGGTTGAACATGAGTCTGGGAAGCTGGCTACAAACCTCAGTTTTTGGATTTGGCATTTAAAAGAATTTAGACCAAATATACAAATAATTGAATGTTGGGGATTTTTAAAGCACTCCATAAATAGGGTCCCTCTAACCAGTATGAGGGCTGGGATTTAGCTCAGTGGGTAGAGCGCTGCACTGCAGTCTCTGAGGTCCCGAGTTCAATTCCCAGCACCGCAAAAATGGGAGAAGGACCTGGCAATCCACTCCCAAGGAAATCCCGAAGCACTCAGCCATTGAAAACCCTATGAGGGTCGCTATGAGTCGGATACCGACTCAACGGCACCTAACAACAACAACAACAACCAGTATGAGGGGCTAACACTCAGGCTACATTCTACTCATTCCTTTATCCCCCCTCCCACTGAGTGAGCAAAGATGGCCCCTGACCAGCCTGACCCTGTCCCAACCACCTCTAATTTGATTGGCTACCCCTAGCTCCCTGATTTAAATAAAAGCCCTAACCTGACAGGTATGACAGTTTACCTGCCATACCTGTCAAGGAATGTGCCCTGATTATCTAGCCCCAGGACACACCCCCTCCCAGGAGCCCATATAAGCAAGCTCCTGAACCCCACCTGGACCTTCTTGTTTTCACCTGCTACCGGACCCCATCACCTTGACCCAGCGCTCACCAATCCTGTGGAAGACCACCTAGCAAGCTGAGGAGTCAAGACCAGGGGCCCTGAAGTGCCGAAGGCTAGAAGCAAGCCATGAAGAGCTTCCCAACTCCTCCCATCCTTGGGAAGGAGGGAGGCAGAGAATGCAAGCTGAGAGAGTCAAGACCATTGGTCGTCCAGCCCAGCAGAACACCAACTGCTTGTAGCTGTGCCTTTAAGGCTGAGCTGTACCACCAATGAGGGTGCATCATTCTATGCTGCAGGCTTAGAGCTAGCACTTGAGCACTTGACAGGGGCTGCTTGCTGGTTGCACCCCACTTGGGGAGTAACCCAATAAACTTTCCCTTTCCTGTTTCCCACAGAAGGTCTCCCAAGGTCCTTCTTTGGTGCCTCCAGCCACTACACCAACCTAGTCCAGTGGGTCCCTGATACCCACTTGGTGTCAGGGCAAGGCTCTGACCTCTGCTGGTCCTGAGCTGCAACCTGACAATTGTAGAGAATATATGAAAGATTTACTGTAAAAGATAGTTTTCCTTTAATAAATAATTATGGGGGGAAACTGAAGCACCTGGAGAAGTTTAGATAAACCTGGAAAAGAATTTGG
Source organism: Pedetes capensis (assembly GCA_007922755.1). NCBI lineage: Eukaryota > Metazoa > Chordata > Mammalia > Rodentia > Pedetidae > Pedetes > Pedetes capensis. The sequence continues at coordinate 3,086 of VMDO01035548.1, read as the reverse complement.
AGAAACTTGGTTCTTTGGATGAACTGGCATAAGGTTAGTATATCTTCCAAGGGAAGGAGAAGACAAAGAGAGTAGAAGAAAAGTTAAGCAATATTTTTAGAAGAAAATTACCTTGGATAGACAAAAGATGGTTGCCTGAGAGAAGGGGCAGCTCATGTGAAGCCATCTCAATAAGAGAGAGAGAGAGAGAGAGAGAGAGAGAGAGAGAGACAGACAGACAGACTGACAGACAGACAGACAGACAGAGATCTAGTTTTGTTTAAACTAAGACATGTCCAGTGTAAGGTTGAGGCCCATAGAAACACAAGGAAATTTGGGGGACATGGAAAGGGAAGAGATTTCAGCTGAAGATACAGTTAGAATCTCATCACCTGAGAGTCAAGAACTTTGACACAACTACCAAGAACATTGCTATGAGGATTGCCTGTATGTTTAAAGACATTTTTTAAGAGACATTTTAAATAATAAAATATTAAAATAGCAATCAGTTATGCTTAAGGTCAAAATAATGAAGCCTTCTAGTTTAATCTAATCTCACAAAAGGGATTTGGGGCCATGCTAGCAGTCAGTTTATGCCTGGACAACTTCCTTGCCACACCTTCCTATAAGCCAACCTTAATGACACACCCCTAAACCCATATTTTCAAGCCAACAAGTGTGTTTGTGTGAAAAAAAAATATATATATATGTGTTTGTGTGTGTGTATATATGTGTGTGTGTGTATATATATATATATATATATATATATATATATATACACAAAAACAAAAACAAAAAAACATTTTATGTGTGTGTGTGCATCTTCTCATATATATATATATATAATTTTTTTTTCTTGGAAGACCTACATTTATGTCTTGAGTGTGTACCATTAAACTACCTTTGCTTCAGTCTCTGATTAGTTATGAAATTCTTTTTTGCAATGCAGTCAAGGATCCAGTTTAACCTAAATAGAAGTCCCAAGTAGGGGAACCCCTGAGGCTATATGGCAATGTTGAGCTGCATTTCTGTGAACCACAGGTGACAGGGTCAGGCTAGGCAGGAACATGGGAACACAAGATCTGCCTGACAAAACCCTGTGTTTAGTAATCCTTTGTGGTTTAGGATTTATGGAGCTTAGGGTCTTTGTTTTTGAAATGGATTAATGGACTTTGACCTTTCTTTCTCTCATTTTATCTCTCTTTCTTTCTTTCTTCTTTTTCTTTCTCTTTCTTTCTTTCTTTCTTTCTTCCTTCCTTCCTTCCTCTTTCCCTCTTTCTTTCTTTTATTTTCTTTTCTTCCATGTATACTTTGCAAGTGTTTTACCATTGAACTGCACTTCTAGTACCTTTTTAATTTTCTATCTTGAAACAGGGTTTTTCTAAATTACATAAAGTGCCTCTGGCCTTTAACTTGTGATCCTCCTGCTTTTGCCTTCAAAGCCACTGGGATTACAGTCATGCACCACTATTTTTGGCTTGTTGGGTACATTTCAAAACAATGGGCCAATAGACATTTGTCCTGCAATTGTCTGCCTTTGTTTATACTCAGGTGGATGGTAATTTTGGATTAGAATGTGGGGACCATGGGAATGCCCTTCCAATGTCCTTGGAGGTTTGCCCCTTACAGGGCTTCATTTATCATGGCTGAATGCAGGAGTCTTTTTTTTCAGTATAGTAATTTTTTAATGTGCAACTTAATGGGTCTCCATCTTTCTCCACTTTGCCTGCTAATAACTGACCTAACTCCCTATCAATGCTGACCATTTTTAGCCAACTTTTAGTGAGGATTCTGAATAAAATACATAGTGGAAAGGTTTAAAGCTTGCTGTTTGTCCAGAAAAGAAGCACATGTAAAGTTGGAGCTAAGCAAATTATGGCTGCTGAAAACCCAGGGCTATTAAGAACAAGCCAGTACTTTGCATCTGGACAATAGGAAATGTGCCTTGCAAGCATCTCAGAAACTGGCCTGACCCCACCCATCCTAGGGTGTAATGGTTTTAACTCACTTGAAAGACTTTGTTTTCCAAAGAGAGCATCCCACTGCCCTGCTCAAACAGATACCTACATACTCAGAAGCCACTGCAGTGGTGGTTAGTGAGTGAACTATTGCTCAAGCTGGCAAAAGAACTTGACATCACCATGTGATGCTTATTTTGCCAAGATGCATAATGCAAGAATTACAGGGTCATAGAGGCTTCCGTGCAGATTTTAATGCAGGGGCTGAGACAACAGTCTATTTGTGCAAGTGTCAGATTTCCTGCAGGCTGTCCCTGACAGGGCAATCCATGAAGCTGTGAGAATGAAGTCAAAAATTCAGTGGAGAACCCCATGTAATTAGAGACACAAGGAGCATGGAACATCTGCCAAGGAAGGCTCCAGGCAGTGAGCAGAGCTAGCCCAGGAGAGAGTTCACGTGAACTACCATTAGCATGACCACAGGGGCTTTCATCATAGCATCCTTTCCCAAATGCAGTACATGGATCTACAGGATTTAGATTTTTTTCCTGGGTTTTGATTTTGCTTTGGTTCAATAGATCCTTGCCATTCTCCTAATTTTCCCTTTTATAATGGTGATGCCCACTTTAAGTCATTGTATTTTTTGAGTATAGATATTCTTTAAATCAAAAATAGGGGCTATGTATCGTTTACAAGGTTCACAGCTAAAAGTTTGTGTTGAGTCCCAAAATAAAGAAATCTAATTTAATATCTTCATAGAGCTCACATTCTACTGGGAAACATGATAGTTTCACATGCACACAGATATTCACAAGTGCACACACAACCAAATATTTGTAACTGTTTGAAGGTTAAAATCATGTAAACAAAGAAAATCAGAATCTTTTCTAAAAGCAAAATAAAATAAAATGTGAAAGCCATCTGCTCTTGCTGGAATATAAGATTAACATAAACAATGGGAAATGTGTATATGTAAAACTGCATGAAGAACAATGTAAAGACAGAAAAACCAAGAAAGAGTAATATAAACTTATTTTTAAAAATTATGTCAAAATGATCATCAAAAACAATATAGCATTCATGAGCCTAAGCATCCTTAAAGATGGGAGTAGTTATATAATAAAACAATAATGATTTGTGTAATATAGT
>VMDO01035547.1:0-15952 GCA_007922755.1 Pedetes capensis | reverse complement strand
ACTCGTCCTATCTTCTAGCAGCCTAAGCAGAGCAAATGCTTTTCTTTTCCAGTAGTTCCAACAAACACTTGTTATGGAGTCTTGTCTTGCCTTTCTTCTCTTTCTTTCTTTTCCTTTTTTTTTTTTTTTTTTTTTTGCACAGTACTTGGGGTTACCACAGGGCCTCACCCGTAACTGCAGGTGCTCTAACACCAAGCTACAGCTCAATCTCCATTTTCACTTTTCATTTTGAGACAGGGTCTTGCTACGTTGTGCAGGCTTCCTCTGACTTTGAATTTCACAATTCTCCTGCCTCCAACTCCCAAGCTGCTGGATTACAGATGTGCACCACCATGCCTGGCTATCATTCAGTCTTCTTAGATTGGACTAAGCCTACATAACCAGAGGAATATCATGCTGAGTTTATCTACAGTGGAATCAAGCGCCCTCTTGGGCACCTGGGAATGGAGACAACCGTGGAGAACCACATGGTTGAGAGTTTGGGGGATGTGGCCCCTTAATGAAAACCAAGGGATGTTTAGTGCCAGGTATTGTTGTTGTTGTTAGGTGCCGTAGAGTCAGTATCCGACTCATAGCAACCCTACCTACAACAGGGGAAACACTATTGTCAGTGCTTCTCTGCTGTTCATAGGGTTTTCAATGGCAGATTGATTTTTGGGAGGGAGTTGCCAGGTCCTTCTCCCAGTTAGTGCCAGGTAGAAGGTGGTATGTCAGAGGTACGTGCCCACCGTCACTGTAGCAGGGCTGGAGCCAAAGTGTAGACCTTAAACTTAAAATGAAAGCTCTTCCCAGTGTCCCATGTTGCCTCTCTTTTGTCCTGGATATACCTATAAAAATAACTTTAATATTAAGTTTATTTTGACTTATTTTTACATTACTATGGCAATTAGAGGCAGATGGGTGCTCTATGGTGTCTTATTTGTCCGAAGTCGGGGGGATCGTTCTTCTTCACTTCTATACCATTTGAGAAGACATATGTACAGTGGTCATAACCCTACTTTTGATGCTAGATAATGGGTTCAAGATTCTGCCACTACTGAGTAGCTTTGTGTGACGTGGGCCAACTGCTTAATTACAGTCTCCTCCTTCGTGGGATTTTTGTGAACATAAATTGAAACTATCTAATATATACAAGATCTCAGCACAATGCTCAGCACAAGAAGTGTTGTTTTTCTCTTTCTCAAGTGATTTACCCCCAAGGATCCTTTAAATTATGAAATTCCTTAAAACATATGAAGCATAGATTAATTTACAGTAAAAGAATCTATTAAGTTTTTTTTTTCAAGTACTGGCAAATCTACTTCATAAAGAAAAAGATGCCTGGTTTATAACTCATTGTTGTGACACCAGTGTTATTAGTAATTGTTGACTGCATATACAAGACACGATGAAATGCTGAGCAAAATCTTGGGAAATAGCTGTTGTTGTTGTTGTTGTTGTTGTTGTTGTTGTTGTTGTTGTTAGGTGCTGTCAAGCCAAGTCTGACTCACAGCCACCCTATGTACATATCGAAACACTTGCCGATTCTGTGCCAGGCACACGATCTTATTTATGTTTAAGCCCATTGTTGCAGACACTGTGTCAATCCATCTGGTGGAGGGTTCTCCTTTTTTTGTTGACGTGCCACTCTCCCAAACATGATGTCCTTCTCCAGGGATTGATCTCTCCTGACCACATGTCCAAAACATGTAAGGTGCAGTCTGGCCATCCTTGCTTCTAAGGAGCACTCTGGTTGTACTTCTTCTAGGAAAGATCTGTTGGTTCTTTTGGCAGTCCATATTTAGGTCCTCTGAAAGTCCAAGTAGGCAAAACTCATCACAAAATGGTTCTTTAACAACACCTTTCTTATTTGTGATTTATTATGTAAGGCAATGTTCATTGTGGTAAAACAAAGACCTAGATTCCCAGAGACTTAGGAGAAAATCATGATCCAATGCCGAAGGTGTGGCCTTCTCCATGACAATTCAGGGACTCTATTCCTCTTAGATCATCAGCATTCTCTCTCTTCAGCCATGCAAAGATACCCTTGTTTCTTAGTTACAGAACCAGGAAGTGACAGACATTACCCCCATTCCATTAATAGTCAAGCGTCCCTACCTGTGTGCAAGTGAAGCTGCGAAATACAGTCTTAACAACCTTCATGTTGGCAGCAGACAAAGTTGAAAATTGCACATCTGTTGGAAGCCATTGTTAAGATGAGCTGTCCATGCTCAAATGTTTAGAAATTTTTGCCCAGGCATTGTTTTAGGGGTCTATTCTGATTATTTGTGTGTTTCATTAATTCCTTTATTCAGTTAGGAAACATTATAAGCCAGCTACCATGCTAAATGAGAGACACAGTGGTCTTCTTAAGAATCATATGCCACAATATTTTGTGGCAAGATTTAGGGCAGGAGAGTTGGAGTCAATATGGCCAGCTTGATCATTTAGCGTGGTAGCTGGATTATAAAGCCTAGGCAAAAATTTGTAAGCATTTGAACATAGACAGCCCATCTTAACAATAGTATCCAACAGATGTGCAATTTTCAACTTTGTCTGCTGCCAATATGAAGCGTTGTTATTGTTGTTAGGTGCTGTTGAGTCTATGTCCGACTCATAGCAACCATACATACAACAGGAGAAGCACTATTGTTAGTGCTTCTCTGCTATTCATAGGGTTGTCAATGGCTGATTGGTTTTTTGGAGGGGAGTGGGTTGCCAGGTCCTTCTACCAAAATATGAAAGTAGGGTCATTATAACCCTAACAGCATCTGACTGGAGGATTTCTGAGTAAGAGCCAAGGGAGCCAGAAGCAGCTAAAAGTCAGTGGCTGCTTCATTCTCACCCCAGTACTTTCGAGACCACAAAGCTAAGTTCTCATCATTCCTTAGTTTGGAGGGGAAGAACTGAAGCTAACCCTGAGTGGGTATAGGGGGCAGAGGCCAGCATTTCTGCTCTGGCCAGCCCAGGGAATGTTGGCTGCCCCTGGTCCATGTGGCTGTCCTCTTCCCAGTGGCTGAGACAATGTGAATGCCCTGCTGTTAATAATTATTACAGCATCCGCACAAACTCGTCTGAATCAGGTTGCTTCTTTTTTGTTGCTTAGATCCTAGTCAGCTATCCTTATCGACTTTGTGTGTGCTTCTATTTGTGTATGTTCAAATCCTACAATATTCTTTGGCTCCTCTTCCTTACAGACAGTTTAGAAAAGTTCTTAAGAATCTGCAATGTGCAGTCAGCCTTTGTCTTTGCCCACATTCTTGCTCAGCTATTACCAACACGGTAAAATGGGACTTTAATATTATTTCCTACTCTGGAAGGTTATTATTAAAAAATAGTACTTAGCACAAAGCCCAAGATATCATACATACTTAATAAATGTTAACTGGCATTCTTTTTATTGTGATTACCCATGTATTCACACTTTGAAATCTTTAAAAGGGGACTTGATCCCATTATAGCTTACAGATAAAGAAATAGCATCAAGGAATTTTAGTTCCTCATTGCCTGCTTTCTTGATCTAACTTCTATCTCAGCCCTTTGAATGTATTTTTGAGTGTATTTTTTGTTATTAACGGACAAAATAAAAAGCAGACTTTAAAAAAAAAAAAAAGATATGATGAAGCCGTGCCCTGTCTTTGATGCCTGCACAGGGCCTGCATTCTGTCAGTGCGATTTCTCTGCATGGATTGATGGCAGAATACGGTCTGTTTCTAAGACTGTTTAAAGCAGGACACAAAGAAATCACACTGGCCGAGCCCACAGCTGGCAAAAATGGGAGAGACTAAGCTGGTGAAAGAAACCGTTAATACAGACCAGAAAAATTTCAAGCTAAAAGAGGAACATGCCCACTGAAATTCTGAAAGCAAAAGTTTTATTTGGGTAAAGCAATGTTCAACCCTGCATGATTCCTACTTAGCAAACGCACACGCTTGCCTGCTCTGACTGCCAGAAAATCACTTCATAGCACAGAGGAGCCAAAATAGAGAGAAGAATAATGGGCTTTCAGGGAGTCTGTGTCCCCAAAGCAAACCCAGACGCAGACACACCAAAGCGCCTGGACCCTTCCAAGCAGAAATGAGAGGAACGGTTCATGTAACCCTTTGGTCCCAGAGCTGCCTCTGCCATCTCGCACCGTCCCTGGACACCAGGACCAGCAGGATGAGGGGATGAGAGCTGCGGGAAAGGAGACACCAGTTTCCAAACCACTTGTCAGCATTCCTCTGCCTGACGGCCTCCTCCGCAGACCCCCACAAAGGCCTTCACCATAAGTCCCCCAGTTGTAACATCGTCATCATGCAAACGCTGCCTGAAAAGGCAGCGCCATCACACGCTTCCCGTCTTGAACAGAAACTGCTGCACAAAGTGCTGGAGTTTACATATAGTAAATTCTTCATAAGTATGCACCGAATGAATGGATGACTCAGTGATCGCATAACACACAGGGGAGAAATTGGAACTCCAGATACAAAGCATGAGCCCCAAGTTCTATAATTATGAATCAAGAAGGGAGTTTTAGTCTTGATTTCAGCCCTCCCTTACTATTTAAGAGCCTAGCCAATGAAAGGTGCAGTCGTAGCTCTGTGGTATCTGATCCCATCAGATCTCAGAAGCTAAGCAGGGTCGGACCTGGTTAGTACTTGGATGGGAGACCGCCTAGGAACACCAGGTGCTGTAGGCTTGGGGGAAGGACCAGGCAACCCACTCCCCAAAATCAACCCACCATTGAAAACCCTATGAACAGGGGAGAAGCACTGACAATAGTGATTTGCCTGTTGTACGCAGGGTTGCTATGAGTCGGATACCGACTCGATGGCACCTAATAACAACAAGCCAATGAAAACCCCATGAGGGTCGCTATGAGGCAGCCCCGACTCGAGGGCACCTAACAACAACAACCAAACAGCAGATCAAAAATAAAACAAATATCTAGCGAACCATCAGACAGCCTAATTTGTGAGTCACATCTCCATGTGTCTCAGAGTCCTGTGGAGGGCCAGGGCAGGGGCCCCTCAGATTGAACACACGCGTTCCAGGGAGCCACGCTCCCCAGCTCTCCATATTGCCATCTCCAACAGGGAGGATGAGTGTCACTTGCTGTATGTTACCAAGCTGGAAATGTTGTTTTTCTCATTATAAAGAGGAGAGAGAACCATTTCCTAGCCTCGTGCCTCTGTCAAAAGAGCACAAGTGAAAACCAGGTCAGGAGTGCTGCCAATTCACACAGCCAGCTTCGTTCCTTTGTGGGATTGGCCCACATCTTCTAGCCATGTGAATTCCCAGACTGTCTTAAGCAAATCCTAAACAGGGCTGGGATTTCACTCAGTCGGTAGAGTGCCGCTCTGCAGTCTCTGAGGTGACGGGTTCGATTCCCAGCACCATAAAAATGGGAGAAAGACGTGGCAATGCACTCCCAAGGCAATCCCGAAGCAGTCAGCCATTGAAAACCCTATGAGGGTCTCTATGAGCCGGACACGACTCCATGGCAGGTAACAATACCACTGAGCCTTCATTATGGGTCCTTCTCAACCCACAATTTTCTTTTTGGGAAAAATATGGCAATGGCCAGAAAGATGTCATGCCAACCCACACTGGGCCGGCTGTTGCCTCTGGTGTGAAGGGCAGCTTGGGGACGAAGGCAGAGCCTGGTGGCACATGATGGATGGCCACTCCCTCTCCTCAGAACAGAAATCCCCTCATTACTGTTAGCACAGGTGCGGAAAGCTGTGTGAACGACATCCCAACCCAAGGCCGGCATGAGGAGGCGAAGTAGCTCACGTGTGACTCTCGAGGGTTGCTTGAGTCTCGGAGACAACATGTTCTGTCCACCTCACTGACTATAATAGCTCCTCGGGAGCCGCCAAGGGCAGTTGTCTACATTCTTAGGTTGAGGGACTTCCTCCAAAGCCAGCATTTCACACAGCAGAACAATAATGGCTCCCTGGGAACAGCTACCAGAGGTCAGATAAATCTGCATGGAGGGCTCTGCTGCCTGTTTTGTTGTTGTTGTTTGTTTTTTCTTTTGAGGTGACTCATTTTTACCCCCCTGAGGTATGAGTCTGTTCACCAGTATTTACATGGTAATATCGATGTCAACGCGTGCAATGTAATGAAAAGAGTTCTGGTGTTACATCCAATAGTGTGTTCACGGGTTCTGCGGAGCTTTGCCTTCTGAGGTCCTGGTGGAACTTTCCGTTTTGTCCTCCCCTTCCTTCTGCCCACCCAGCTGCACAGAATACATGCAGAGCAAGAAAACCGTTTCTTTCTGCACACCCACACTTCCTGGATTCTCCAGGAACATTGGGAAATACACGTTCCTTTCCGCTTGTAGGATAGACTGGCTGAAAGGGTCTATCCTTGCTATTAAAGCCATTCCAGAGCTTCCCCTTCACGAGCAGAAGTGAATCATGGCCTGAGATGAAATAGTCCTACTTTCCCCTCTGAGTGGTACAGTGCAGGCTGGGCTTCGAAAGCAAGAGAAAACCGAGTCCAAGTGTGGACTCCACTACTTCCTACGATAGGATCTTGAGCAAATGATTTCACATGTCTGATCTTAGAGCCAGGTGCAGTGGTGCATGCCTGTAATCCTAGTGGCTCGGGAGGCAGAGGCAGGAGAATCGCAAGTTCAAGACCAGAGGCAGTCTGAGTAATTTAGGGAGACCCTGTCTCAAAAATAAAGTAAAAAAAAAAAAAAGAAAAAAAACAAAGGGCTGGGGTGCAGCTCAGTGGTCCAGCACTTGCAAAGCATGCAAGCACAAGGCCCTGGTTCAACCCTCAGTACCACAAAAAAAAAATCTCGGATCTTCCATTTTTCTCACCTATAAAATGGATGATGAGATAGATGAAGGAGATTTTGAAGGATCAAAGGAGAAAATAACTATGATCGTTCTATAACCATATATAATAGATTAAGATAAGTGGTTAATAAATGCCTATTGTTATTATTGTTCAACTTTTACCTCCCCTTTCCTTTACTTGCTTTCTTTGCAGTAAAACTATGTGTAAATAATGCATTGTTCTCCAGTTGTATTTTATTCTTAAGAAACATCAAGAAGTCAGCAAATATGACCAACTAGAGAACAAAGCATTATCACACTGCAGTCAGCATAACTTTATTATCACTCTTCAGTCCTACTTCTGTATTCACCTTTCTGCTTGCTTGGAGAGAAATATTAGAAAAATGTTAATAAGCCCTAAATTTGAGAAGTAAGAATAGAATAATGATAGACAGTGAAGAATATCGCTTAGGGCTCCTCTCCCCAACAATTATTATTCCTGAATATTTAAATTCTATGTCTATCCACCTATTTAATTGAAGAATGTGTTACAGTAGTTATGTCACCCACCAGTCCACTCAGAACCCAGATAAAATCCAAAGCTTCTTCTACAAACATGCTTTACACAAATGCTACGAGTGGCACATGTTTGCCAAATAAAACACTCGTTTGAGAAAAGCAAACAGTTTCTTTGGGATGACAAATTACAAGTGTTTATTTCAAAACTGTTGCTTCTGCTGGTGCACTGTAAAGGGAAATGAGAACGTTAGCCCTATCGTCTTAGGGGGAGAAAAGAATTGGATACTGGGAAGGTCAAGCCATTTGCCTACTAGGGAAATGTTGGGGGGAAAGTATAGCAGCAATGATTCCCTTACCACATGCATTTGCTGAAATCTTGGTTGGAAATGAGTTGGTGAGCATTGGTGATTCCTTCTGGGTCTGGCTATGGAGGGTGGTATTGGTATACACAATAAGCATCAAATTAGTGAAATAAAGTGTATGCTCTGGAAGAGTGCGAGGAAAGAGAAAGAAGTAGGTAAGTAGTGTAGGGGATGGCTTCTTGTAAAAGATAATAGGAGTGAGGTCCTTGGCAGAAAAGATAATAGGAGTTAGATTCTTGGCTGGAGATGTCATGGAAAAGGAAATGCTGCACCATACTTGGGAGATCTTTGGTGACTGATAGGCAAATCCGTGAGGATGGCAACTTAAAACACAAAAGTGCTAACTGCAATATGGTGTCCTGAATTACATCCCAGCGCAGCAAAAACTGATGAAACCTGGAGATTAGGTCCTAGTACTGCACCAGTGTTAATTTCATGTTTTTTGCAGATGTTAGAGATGAGGTTAACATTGGGGGAACTGAGTGAAAATTATATGAGAACTAGCAGAATTATCTTTCCAACTTTCCTGTATTTCTAAAATTACTCCAAAATAAAAGTTCATCTTACAGAACAAAATCATGGGTGTGGAATGCTGAGCAGAGCTAGTCATTAAGCTGAACTGAAGTTTGCGTAGGTGAGTGCATTACTACAGCTAAGGTGGAGAGAATGTTGGGGTCATTTTAGAGCGGGACTTGAATAGCCAACTGGAGAACCCTCAAACGTAGGGGGAGGTATTTTTGTTTTGTTTTGAGACAAAGTAATAATGTTATTGAAGTTCACATTTTGAAAGATTAATCTGGAGGAAGGATGCAGGAAGAGCAGGCATGCAAGAGAGACGAATGCAGACAGACAAGCAGGAGAGCCCTTTTGCAGGAAACCATTTGAGGGGAAGGTGGTATTTATACTGGCTCTTTCCTCAAATATTATGAGAATGTAGTACTCGTGGTATATAAAATCAGAGCTATCATCCAGGTGATTTGAGGCTTACCAGTGGGTTTTAGAAGAGATACTAAGGGAGAAACCCACACTGACTTGTATTAGGTTCTGCAAATAAGTTATCCAAAGAACAGCCATCTACAAAACTCTTTTTTGTCTGAAATCCGAACTGAGTTACAGGGGAGGGGAAAAACCCTGAAAGGCAACTGACAATGGCAAAGTAGAGGACTCAAGAGAGTAAAAGGTCCCTAAAAATAAACATATGAGAGAATTCAAGGAGATGGGTATGAATAATACTGCGAAATGCAGCAAAATACAACCTACTAGTGGGAGCCCTACAGATGTAGCCAGGGAGGTAACCAATGACCGTTAAGGTAAGTGTGTCGCTGAAGTGGTGGAGACAAAAGCCAGATTTTCAGAAGGTTGCAAAGAGAGGAGATAGAAGCAATGTGCTCAAGGAATTATTTCATTTAAAGTGAAGAGAATTATGATGCCAAAAAATGGAGACAGCTGCGTAAGCAGGAATGCATTTTATTGCAGTTGTTACCGTATTGTCCTTAAGGATGGAGAGGACAGTTGTAGGAAAGCAGAAGGCAAAGCAGTAGGAAGGACTATGGATGCTGGCAAGGGCAATGGGAAGGAAGCAGTGTCCTGTAGAAACTAGAAATAGAAACCAGTGCACACGTAAAGAGGTTGATTTTGTCTCAACCGGTACCATCTTCTTGGAGCCATGACATCCTCCTAATTAATCTATTCATATCCACTTTTGGCCCCCACTCCACTGCTCAAGTTAAATGGTATCATGTAGTCCCCTCTTCCCCATAACGTTCTTGGTGCCATTGCTTTTTGGGTAAAGATCAAAATCCTACAAGGTCTACATGATGTAAACACTGTGTGACTCTCCAGCTTTATCCCATGCCACCTCTGCTCCACATTCCCTGGTTCCAAACACACTGGCTCACTTTCTGTCCCATGTCATCACATTGGTCTCCTCTTCCCTGAGGTCTTTGCACATACCACTTCCCCTTCCTCTTCCTTTCTGCCTTCACATCTTCATCCTGCAGCTCTTCTTCACTCAGTTATCAATATGTGAGCGAGGCTATCTACAATCTCCATAAATCACTCCTGCCATCTGTACACATTTACACTATCTTTTTGTCTTTCAAAGTATGTATCACTGTTCATTTGGCGTGCATGTGTGTGAGCATGCACATGTGTGTGCACAAAACTATTTGATAAATGTGCCCCTCACACACACACCCCGTGGTAGAGCCTGGCTCAAAACTCTAGGGACACCATAGCCCTTCTATCCATTCTGCACAGCCTGGAGATAGCAACTCAGACATGAAAGCTCAAAGTTGCACATCTGTTACAGGCTGTTGTTAAGATGGGCTGTCCACGGTCAAGTGTTTCTGTGGCATCTCTGGATTTTCCTCTCTAGCTGTCTGTCAAGGTCCCAATGCAGCTTGAGTTGGCCATATCATCCCCAAGGATATTTTTTTCTCATTCGTACTATCAACATGGCATTTGCCAAGAGAAGTCATAAACTGTACCCCCTACTGGAGCCAAACAGAGATCTGCTCTTGAGCTTGTCACAATCCCCTACTGAATATCATGCAGAGAAGTTGTTAGTGGTAATAAGGAAATGGAATCTCTGCTTGTTATTAATCTTCGCCTAACATTGACAGTCGCCTGACGGTTTTGTTGTGGTGAGGACTTAGCAATTGTCGACATGCAGAAAATATACACTCAGAGTTGTCAGATCTGCTGCTTTTGAGCTGAATTCTTCCCAAAGCCTTCCAGTCTGACACCTCAGAATGTGGGAGGTGCCATATGATCCCCAAAGTCCTGACCTCCTTTTCTCATGGCATCCCACTTACAACTTCCTCACATTAACTGGGAAAATGGCATCCCCTTTAATGAGCGGAAATATTTATCCCCTTTAACTGAACAGCTCTTAGAAGCAATTAGCATTTAGGGAATTTCTTGTTTAGAAATAATGTCTGCATGAAATTATCCATTATGGACTAATTTGAAACTGGAAGATAGATGCTCATTTTTCCTGTTATTGCACCTGCAAATATTTGTGGCAAGGGGGCTCACAGCAGCATGCTTGTGAGTCATCCAGTTTCCATGATGATGTGAATGGTGGGTAAATGGAAACCTCTTTAACATGTAAAGCATTTCTGAGGAGAAAGAATATATTCCTTTCAAGTGGTGCTGTTTATCTGTCATTTCAAACCTGAAGGTTGAGTGGGCTCTCCATGTCATAACTAATTCTCTCATTGCCTTCGAGATCATTGCCTTTTGGCCACTGTCTGGGGAATAAAGAGTCATAAATGAATATGGTGTCACAAACATGAAGGACGGAAAACTTGTTGCTGCAGTGAGAAACAACTTCTGAATTAGTTTAAGGAGGAAACACAGATCCCATGCAACAGGTTTATGGCTCCACCAAAGTTGCATGTTCTTGAACTGGGTCGTTCTGATCAATGGGTTGTTCTGGACCAAGGGATGGTTGGACAATATAACAATTGTTTTTAATGTTAGGTGCCATCGAGTAGGTATCCAACTCATAGCGACCCTACGTACAATAGGCAAAACAGTATTGTTAGTGCTTTTCTGCTGTTCATAGGGTTTTCAATGGCTGATGGTTTGGGGGAGGGGGTTGCTGGGTCTGTCTCCCAAGCCTACAGCACCTGGTGTTCCCAGGCGTCTCCCATCCAAGTACTAACCAGGCCTGACCCTGCTTAGCTTCCAAGATCTGATAGGAGCATATGCCACAGTGGTACAGCTGCAGGCGACATAACAATACAAGTTGACAATGGTTGTTGTTGTTGTTAGGTGCTGTCAAGTCATGTCCAACTCATAGAGACCCTTATAGGGTTTTCAATGGCTGATTGTTTAGGGATTGCTTTGAGATTGGATTGCCATGTCCTGTCTCCCATTTTTACAGTTCTGGAAATCAAACCCAGGACCTCAGAGACTTCAGAGCAGCACTCTACCAACTTAGCTACATCCCAGCCCCAGCTGACAATTACAAACCCCAAAATCCCACGTCAGAAATTCTCAAAGCTCTAAACCTTTTTGAATGCCACTATAATGCCACAAATGGAAAATTCCATACCATGAAACATTGTTTCACACACAAACTTATTAAAATATAATATAAAATCACCCTGATGGTAGGTGTGCATGAGTAAATGTCATGTTTAGGCTTGGGTTCCACCCTTAGGATATTTTATGATGTATATGAAAATGTTCCAAAAATTGAAAAATTAAAAAACCAAAAAACAAAAAAACAAATGCAAATCACTTCTGACCCCAAGCATTCTGGATAAGCATTTCTCAACCTGTAACAATAAATTTTAGTGAGCCCTTACTAAACTCCAGGAGCAATGCAAAATGCTTTCCATGATTCATTTCATTTCCTCGTACTGATGGTCCATTGTACTGACGAAGGAATGAATGCTTCCTATTATTCAAGTTTCTTCAGCTGAGAAAAGGGGGTGGAGACAACTGAGATTGGGTCCCAGGCTGGCTGAGTGCAGAGCTGAGCCTTGACATTCCACCCACAACTGGGGTGTCGGTTTCACCTCCGTATGCCAAAGCCTCTTGTCTCAAGCATTATCATGCTCAGCTTTCTAAAATGCAAAGATTTGACAAGGGTCGCTGCTTTGGAAAGATCCTTGTTGCACAAAGAAAACATTGCCACGCCGGGCGCAGTGGCACACGCCTGTAATCCCAGTGGCTCGGGAGGTGGAGACAGGAGGATCGCAAGTTCGAGACCAGAGGCAGTCTGTGTAATTTAGCGAGACCCTGTCTCAAAAAGTAAAAAAAATGGGCTGGGGGTGCAGCTCAGTGGCCCGGCACTTGCAGAGCATACAGGCTCAAGGCCCTGGGTTGAACCCCCAGTACTGCAAAAAAAAAAAGAAAGAAAAGAAAAGAAAAGAAAAGAAAGAAAGAAAGAAAGAAAGAAAGAAAGAAAGAAAGAAAGAAAGAAAGAAAGCACTGCCACCCACCTCCTCCGTGCTCAGATCAGCCCACGCACAGAGCAAGTGCACGGTGGGTTGGGGGTCCACCATGGTTGGCACAGGAAGTTTCTATACTGAACAGGCAGGCTCAGAATCAGGCACTTGGCTTCAGGAAGGGTTTCTGGAACATCCAGCGAGGGTAGAGGAGGAGCTGGGCAGTGCAAGGGAAGCCCTTTTGTGGGTGGCTTTGAGTAAGGCAGGGCTGGAGCGCCCAGAGGCCCGGGATGCCAGGGGAGCCAGCATCCCAGCAGTTCGCACACTCTGCACTTTTGCCCAGGGCCCGCCCCGCTTCAAAGTGAAACTTCCAGAGAAAAACTAAATAAAGGAAAGAAAAGCCAAACAGAACAAATTCCCATTTAGTCAGCTCTTACTGTCCTCCGAGGCTCTGTGTTTATGCTAGATCTTAATTATGCTGCTTGTCAAAGACACACTAAACTCCACTGCGGTTGAGGGAGATATTTTATCTTTTTGTCTTTACAGTCAGAAAAGGACTTAGTATGCGGAACCCTACCCTGGATGAGCTCCAAACCTGGAATAAAAGAACAATTCCCCCTCCTTTCCCATTGTCCCTGCCTTGGTGCAGCCATCCGTGGACATCTAACGAGGAGGCTTAGGTGGAGTTAGGAGTGGGCAGCACCCAGGGATCCTGGGACGAAACCGGAAAGACCAAGGGGGGTGCATGGGCGTCCCATGTCCAGTTCCCTTTGGTGACCCCCAGCCCTTGGCCCTAGGCACCTGCCCTCCATGCTGCCCTCTGCAGGGCTTATGACCCAGACTTTCCAGCTCCCAGCAGGGTAAACGTGGGGAGCCTTCCTCAGGGAATATGGGGTGGGGTTGGACGGTTCCTTGAGATTTTCCAGGCACGGCCCTGGGCATTAAATGGCTCTGAATCACACAATGAGGAGGTCATTCCCTTTCCATCTGTCTTTCATCCCTTCGTTTCAAATCAAGGAGAGGATGTTTGGCTACGTGTTTTTGTTATCATTCTTCCTTTTTGGTGCTTTTATTTCTACGTCTGCTCTCTATCTGTGGCAGGTGATACCTTAACATTTCTTGTGGTGACCTAAAATTTTATTTTTATTTTATTTTATTTACTTATTTTTGCAGGCCTAGGGGCTTGAACCAAGGCCTCACACTCACTAGGCAAGTGCCCTTCTACTGAGCTGCATCCCTAGCCCCTTTTTGATTTTGAGACGGCATCTCACTAAGCCTCACAGGCTGCCTCTGGCCTCAAATTCGCAGTCGTCCCACCTCAGCCTTGGGAGTCCCTGGGATTGCAGGTGTGCGCCACCACGCCCAGCCAGTTTAATTTTTTAATATTAGTTTACATATTTACTTTTATTTTTACAGTACTGAGGAATTGAACCCAGGGGCCTCACCCATGCTAGGCAAGTGCTACACCAAGAAGCTGCACTCCCAGCCCCACCCCGCACTGCTTTTTTGTCAATCCAGAAATGTTTATTATAGGATTTTAAATATTCAGAGACCTGAGTTGTTCTGTTGTTTTATTTTTAAGTTGATTTGTAATTGGCATAAAACACAATGGGCTTGATGATGGCGTTTTGGTACAACTATGCCACGCACCTCCCTCATGGTCACCTCCTCTTCGCCCCCTTCGTTTCTCCCTCCCCACTCTGGCTCTTCCCATCCTCACCCCAGATCATCTCCCTCTAACCTTCAAGCCTCACACCCTCCTGTTTGGGTTTGCTTTGCTGTGCTTTCCAATCTAGGTTCCGCATAGGAGAAAGAACAAAGTGGCTTTCTGAGTCTGCCTCATTTCGCGTAATCTGATGACCTCCAGTTCCATCCGTTTTACTGAGAATGACGTAACTTCATTCTTCCTTATGCCCAGCCCCTTTTGATGTTTTTTATTTATTTATTTTTTGTTATTTTGAGACAGGCTCTCAGTAAGTTTCACAGGCTGTCTCTGGCCTCAAACTCCTAATCCTCCTGCCTCAGCCTCCCTAGGAGCTGGGATTATGGGCATGTGCTATGGTACCCAGAATGATTCTACTTTAAAATAAATGCATTTAATTGGTGGAAAGAGAACTTTCTTAAAGAAACAAGCATTAAGTCAACAATAACATATGATAAAACAGAAACTGAGAAGTCCAGGGAGGAGTAACATTTAGACAGGGTTCTAATCAAGAGGCCCTGCTTTTATGTTTCATTCCAAGACTATGAGCTAAAAAGTGTTGTTCGTGAAAATCTCCTTCCCTACATACAGTCTTGAAAGAGTCTTAGAAACTGTACCAGACTGATGAGGAGGTGCAGCAACAATTTCAGGCCCTTTAAGATGGGATCAAAAGGGAGATGGCATGTTCATTTAGTCCAAGTGCATAATTTGTGGTACCAGTGATTTGGTGGCTACCAGACTCATGGGAGGTTTTCCTTTTGATTTTTCCAAAATTTTTATTTGCCTTTGATTTCCCAAAATTCAAATACCTGGCCCGCAACTCAAGAGATTCTGTTTCAGTAGATATGAGTTGGGCCTGGGCTATGCATTTTAATAACTCTCTTAGATCAGAGATGAGTCACTGATGGGACTTGGATGACCCCAGTGTTGTGTACAGATCTGAAAGAGGAAATGTATGTGAATGCTCCTTGTAAATATAAGTCTGTCCAGTGCAAAGAGCCCATGCTACTGCTATGTAATGCTATTACTACTTTAAAATTAAGTGTCTAAAATAACTTTCTAACTCATGTAGCCCCGTGTTCGCCAAGCAAGTAAACCACTCTGTCCCTTTGGCTTCTCTCTCCCTTAGGAAACTTACCGAAAAAATTGAAATGATTGTATTTTACTTGCATGCAGATAACATACCTGGAGGAACAATCCACCGAGTTCCTTTTTATCTGCCTACCATGTGTACATGTTTCTGTGCCCACAGTACTCCCTTAAAACCTTGTTTTTGTAGAATACCTCAGATGTCATCCGAGAACTGTCCTGCTCGCAGTTAGAGGCAGGTCTTGAGTTAGGTTTTATTCCGCAGATCAGAGAAGCATATTGAGTCCCTCTGGTAATGGCTTGACAGCCTATGTTTTTCCTAAGCCTGAGGATGCTGTTTACCTCCTGGTCTCTGAGAAAACCAGCGGAGTTTGTCATGGAACACCCAAGTCCAGATGTGATATGATTCACTTTTCATCACTGACATTATCCGGGTGACTTGCTTGAGCCTGGCTTACACAGAGTTCCCTTTCAGCACCAACATTTCCGAGCCAGCATTATCCTGCCATACCCAAAGCCTTGTGAAAATATTTCCAACAGCTAACAAGCAGAGCCTGCAGTTATAATATGCTCATTAGGCTGCACGTTAGTTTTCAAGTGTTACAGCACACATAATCTGCT
>VMDO01035546.1:0-15974 GCA_007922755.1 Pedetes capensis | reverse complement strand
AAAAAAAAAAAAAAAAGAGGTCCTCATGACACTTGTCCTGTGTAACACCTTGTTTTATTATTAGTAACAGCCACCTCTAGTTTCTAGTCCCTCACACGTGCTTTTTCCACCCCAGAAGAAGGTCCTGTTTACCCTGTTATAAAATTTGTTGTTTTTGTTAGGTGCCATTGAGTGGAATCCAACTCACAGCGACCCTCATAGGGTTTTCAGTGGCTCATTGTTTCAGAATTACCTTGGGAGTAGATTGCCATGTCCTCCTTTCCTTTTTTGCGGTTCTGGGGATCAAACTCAGAGAGTGCAGAACAGCACTCTACCAACTGAGCTAAACCCCAGCCCATTATAAAGTCTTGTTGTTGTTGGTGGTGGTGGTGGTGTTAGGTGTTGTAGAGTCATTTCTGACTCATAGAGACCCTCATAGGGTTTTCAGTGGCTGATTGTTTCAGGATTTTTGCAGTGCTGGGAATTGAACCCGGGACCTGCAGATTGGCGCTCTACCATCTGAGCTAAATCCCAGCCCCATTAGTTATATTATATTGTAAAATTTTCCTTGCCAGCTGCCACATTTGGTGGTTCCTTCATATCTAAAAACCTTTCTAAATGGGACACACTCTTTTCTCCAGTTGGTAAATCTGAGATTTGAGAGTAGGAGAAATGTTTGAATTGTAGAAAAGGCTGGCAACTGTGGCGTAGCTCCTTGAAAAGTAATACAGGAAACCTAAAGTATCATTGACTATGGTGGCTGCCATCCCAGCACTCAGGAAGCTGAGGCAGGTGGATCTCAAGTTGAAGGCCAGCATGGATGAAATAGCAAGACCCTATCTCCAAAAAAAAAAAAAAAAGTGAGCCTAGTGCAGTGGCGCACACCTGTAATCATAGTGACTCCGGATGCAGAAGCAGGAGGATCGCAAGTGCGAGATCAGAGGGAGTCTGCGTAATTTAGTGAGACCCTGTCTCAAAAAGTAAATAAAAGGGCTGACGGTACAGCTCAGTGGTCTAGCACTTGCAAAACATGCAAGCGTGAAGCCCTGGGCTCAACCCCCAGTACCACAAAAAAAAGAAAAGTAAAATATCCTCAATGTGGGGAGCAGGAGGAGGGACCCATGCACAGAATCATCTTGTTTGCCACAGTGTATGGCAAAATACTCATATTTGATTTGCTGTCACAATTTGGTTTGTTTTCCTGTCCTGAGCATCTTTTTGATTGCTTGAGTTTAGAGTTGTAAACTGATTTAATTGGAGAATGAAACTGAATCACTCTAGTTGGACCATGTTCCAAGTTTTTCTTTGGGGATGCACTGGAGATGAAAACAGTTCAGTTTTCTTGCTATATATCATTAAATATTTTTCTGTTGATACTTACCTACTTGCCATTGGAGTGGGAGGAAGGGAGTTGCAGGAGACTTTAGGCACAGGGTAAATATTTGTTCATGGAGTGAATGAGTGAACGTGAGCAATCACACCCAAGGCTGACTCATAGCCTGGAGCATTTTGGCAGTCAAGGCTGAATGGAGAGGACAGTGTCAGGAAAGGCAAAGGCGTGCAAGTGCTGGGCTCACCCAGGTCAACTATGCAAACCCAGAGGCACGGGTTACTAACTAAAGCTTGAGAGGACACTGGGAGGACAGTAAAGAAACAGGAAATAGAAGGCGAAGTGACAGACTTTGTGCTGGCGATGATGTGTCACGGAGATTCTGCAGACTTGCTATAAAATGTCCACAGAATAAGTGAGGCAGGGTTCTATCACAAATATCCCAACTGTACAAAGAAGAAAAACTAAGAGAAGGTAGTCATCCAGCCTACCAACTTAAAAGGCAAAAGCCTGACCTGATTTACAAATACAAAGCTGTAGAATTTTCTATGCATTTGGTCCCACTGGTCAAGTTATTATTTGTGGGGTTTTCACAGTCCACTGTAGGTCACTTTAGCAAAGAAATGAAGCTCCAGGGGGTCTGGGTAGGGCTGTGTGGACCCAGCTATGTTCATCAGAAATCTGCCAGAGGTGGCAAGCATGCTCCATTTTCGGTGAAATCGTTATTGTTGTTGTAAGGTGCCATCGAGTTGGTGTCTGACTCATAGCAACCCTATGTACAACAGGCAAAACGCCATTGTCAGTGCTTCTCTGCTGTTCATAGGGTTCTCAACAGCTGTTTGTTTTGGGGAGTGGGTTTCCAGTTCCGTCTCCCAAGCCTACAACACCTAGTGTTCCCAGGCGGTCTCCCATCTAAGTACTAACCAGGTCCCACCCCGCTTAGCTTCCGAGACCTGATGGGATCAGACACCAGAGGGGTAGGGCTGCAGGCTGTGGGTTGATATTGCCCACCCTACTGGCCTCAGGCTTGGTCATGAAACTTTTGTGGCTAATGAAGTGTGAGTGCAGTGACAGGTGCCATTTGGGGGCAGAAGTGTTAAGGAATCATCACAGAGCCTTAGGCCTCTGCCTTGGGTTGGCTGTGCCCAAAGAGAGCTACTTGAATGAAGAGGCTGCATTGCAGAGCCATCATCAACCCATGGTGGCCACCTTCAGTGGCTGTAAGGTGAGGGAGAAATCTTTGTTGTAACACATGCAGATCTAGGGTTATTTGTTACCATCACGTAACAGCGTAGGCAAAGCAATGCACATGCTCACAGGAGGAAAGCAGCAGCTGTGGGGAGCTGGGCATCTGGCAGAGGTCTCCTTGGGACTGAGTTGGCTCAGAGCAGCAGAGGAAGTAGGTCTATGCAAGAGGCCGTGTGTGCGGGAAGAAGTCTGTCTCCAGACCAAGGAGGCTGGAGCTACAATCCTGGAAAACGAGGGGGATAAATACCCATTGTGTTGCTGCACATAGTAGGACATCAGCAGATATCTGCCTCATGGCATAAGTGCCTTTGTGTAATGCAGACCACTTGAATGGGGCGGGAGACCTATGGTTTGTTCCTAAGCAATTTTTAGAGGGAAACCTGGTAGCCTTAAATGCTAATATTGATCAGCATAAAAGTGTAAATGCAAGTTAAACACCTTAAGAACAACAAAATATACTGAGAAACGCAAAAGGAAGGGGTATAAAAAATAAAGCTAGAAAGTAATAAATTGGAAAATGGAAACACAGTAGCAGATACCATAAGTAATATTCAAAATGAGTTTTTGAAAAATCCAACACAATAAATTGATTGCCAAACCATTAGTTCACAGAAATGGAACTATGAAGAGTGTATAGTATACCTGAGAAGATGTTCAACCCTACTACTACCAAAAGAAAATGCACGTGAATACCACATGAAGGTACTGTTTTGCACTTATCTGATTGGCAAAAGTTCAAACACTTGCTGATGCCCTATGTTGGTGAAGGCTTGAGGAAATGAACTCTAACAATTCTAATGGGTATGAAAAATTGCAACGCCTATAGATGGGCATTGGGAAATATCTAGCAAAATGACAACTTCATAAACCTCACCAACCCACTCCCAGGCTTTTATCCTACAGATATAGTCATATAAGGACAGACAGATTCATTCATTGACACATTGCTTGTCATAGCCAAAGACAAGAAAGAACCTACATGCTTGGAAGCAGATGACTGGATATACTATTATCATCTATGTAATAGTCTGGGAGGCAGCTGCCACAAGAGTGAGGAATATATTTATAGGATAATATGAAAAAATACACAATATATAATCTGAAAAGGGCAAGGTAGAGAACATTATGAAGAGTATGCTACCATTTATATAAAAATGATAGAGTAAATAGAAATAAAAATATATTCATAATTCCTTTTATTAACATTATAAATTTTTGCAACCTAATAACTGGTTACCTTTTGAGAGGATTAAGAACAGTTTAGAGAAGGAATATATAGTTTTTATATATTTTTTGAACCCCATAAAAATATTAATTAGTCAAAAAATGTAAAAGATAATTCTCAAGACTATAAAGTTTTAAAATTTGCTATGCACTGTTAGATTGAATAACAAATTGACAATACTTTTCTCAGCAATTGTAATCTTCATAGTAAGGTCATTTTACAACATATTTCTTCCATGAAAAGAGTCTGTATGACTCAGATATACTATTTCTTAGTAACAATTTGACTAAGTGGGAATTAACTATAGGTATGGATCTTTTGATGAAATGTGAATAAAACAATTATCTTAAAATAAGATAATTTAAATAAGCAAATGGAAAATCAATTATACATACTTGTATTCATTGCTGTTAGTTGCCATCAAGTTGTCTGACTTATAGGAACCTTATGTACAACAGAACAAAACACTCTTGACACTGTGCCATGCCTGGCACTGTGTCAGTGCCTCTCTGCTATTCAATGGTGGATTGTTTTGGGAGTGGGCTGCCAGGTCCTTCTCCCATTTTTTTTTTTTTTTTTTTTTTTTTTTTTTTTTTTTTTTTTTTTTTTTTTGTGGTGCTGGGGATCAAACCTAGGGCCTCAGAGCGTGGAGAGCAACTCTACCAACTGAGCTAAACCCCAGCCCACCTACATTTTAATAAGTTCATGTCCAGTCACAGAGTTTATAAAAACTGCCATGGAGCAAATTCATATGTTAAAGCGATAGGCCCCAAGGGATGATACTGGGAGATAAAGCCTTCAGATGATAATTAAGTCATGGGGGGAGGAGGCTGATCAGATAGGACTGGTGGCTTTAGAAGAAGAGGAGGAGTATGCTCCCCTTTTCTCTCCCTCCCACTCTTCCCTCTCTCCCCTCCCCCATCCCTGTCTCTCTTCCCCTCTCTCTCTTACCCAGAGGAAAGGTCGTGTGAATATGCAGCAAGTAGGTGCTTGTCTAGAAATCAGGAAGAAAGTCCTTACTGGAAACTGAGTGAGCAACCATGATCCTGGACTTTCCTGGACTCTAGAACTGGGAGAAAATAAATTTCTATTGTTTAAGTCAGCCATTCTCTGGTTATGTTGTTATGACAACTGTAGCAAACTAATGCAAATACACACAGATACATACATACATACATACATACATACATACCAGAGAGTCAGCTGAGGTCTTTAATAGATCAACTATATCAATAAGACCAGACTTAAATGTGGGTGGAGAATGTGCAGTGTTAAATGAGTTGTGCTTTTTGCCTTTGTAGATAGAAACTGCGGAAAAGAGGTCCATATGCAGGATGCTTAATTGAATCTGCCAAGACCCACCATGGGGTAGTGGAGAAGGCCAGCTCCAGGAAAGGCTTGGTGCTGTCTCAGGAAGGAGATTGCGCTATTGGCATCCAAGTTGTAGAAGGTGCTTACGGAAATGCAGGCTTTTGGGCCTCACCCCATCAATCAATCGACTTATTGATTGATTGATTGATTGATTGATTGAGACAGGGTCTCACTATTTAGCCAAGCTGGCCTCAAATTTACCATTCTCTTGCCTCAGCCATCTGAGTGCTGGGATCGCAGGCATGCAACAACCCACTTTGTATGTCTTTGGAAATCTTAAACACTTAGCATCTGTGCCCTAGATGTTGGAAAAAATGAACTTAATAGTAACTAATCTTTTCAGGAATATCAATACTGTCACCTAAAATTTACTAGGAGCTCAGTTAATACATGGCATTCTCATAAGCACAGAGCTCATGCAATTTTTCTAGAGGAGAATTACATTATAGCCCATTTCTTTAGTGCTAAAACTTACATTTAAAAGGAGGCAACAGATAACTCAATTTAAGTTCCGCCGTGTTATTAAACAATAGTGTTGGGGCAATGTTGGTATCAAGGCTGCGCTCCTCAGTGACAGATGGATGCTTGGGGCCAAAGGAGAAACTGAAGAATGCATGAGGAGCCACAGGCAGGTCTGACATGCTTTATTCAGGGTGCAACTGTGGCCCCTGCAGTACCACCACCCAAGGCTGTTGCCCTCTGTATGCCCCATCACCTCTCCATGTCCCCCATTCCTCTCTATACTCTTTGGTTGGTCCTCTCCCAGAATTAGGTCACCTCCACCCACCCAGTGCTGGTGGAGGGGCTTCCTAAGGATTATACACAATAGTGGCTGATTGCTAAGACCGTTGTCCAATACAGTACAGTTATATGGAATTATAGTAATATTGTACACATGTGCCAGTCTGCATCCTGTTATCTCAACCTATTTACATTCTGATTCTGGTCACCCTGACATAGCCTAACAAATGGAAACAAAAATGTACATGAATCTCTGTTGATGATGTTAGGTGCCGTCCAGTCAGATCTGACTCATATTGACCCTATGTACAACAGAACAAAGAACTCCCCAACTCTGTGCCAGGCACACAATCTTATTTATGTTTAAGCCCATTGTGGCAGATACTGTGTCAATCCATCTAGTTGAGGGTCTTCCTTCTTTTCATTGACCTGCCACTCTCCCAAACATGATGTCCTTCTCCAGGGATTGGTCCCTCCTAACTACAAGTCCAAAAAATATAAGACGCAGTCTAGCCATTCTTGCTTCCAAGGAGCACTCTGGTTGCACTTCTTCTAGGACAGATCTGTTGGTTCTTTTGGCAGTCCATGGTATATTCAATATTTGTCTCCAGCACCATTCTTCTCCTGTCTCCCTTATTCCGTGTCCAGCTTTCACAACCATATGATGCGACTGAAAATACCATAGCATGAGTCAGATGCACCTTCGTCTTCGATGTGACATCTTTACTTTTCAACACTTTAAAGATGTCTTTTGCAACAGCTTTTCCCAATGCAATGCATCTTTTGATTTCTTGATTGTTGTTTCCATGGGTGTTGATTGTTGAACCAAGTAAAGCAAAATCTTGGACAACCTCAATCTTTCCTCTATTTATCATGAAGTTGTGTACTGACCCAGTTGTGAGGACTTTTTTTTTCTTTTTTTTTTTTTTTTTTTTTTTTTGCGGTACTGGGGGTTGAACCCAGGGCCTCGGGCCTGCATGCTCTGCAAGTGCTGGACCACTGAGCTGCACCTCAGCCCATTTTTTTTTTTTTACTTTTTGAGACAAGGTCTCGCTAAATTACATAGACTGCCTCTGGTCTCGAACTTGCGATCCTCCCGCCTCTGCCTCCCGAGCCGCTGGGATTACAGGCGTGCGCCACCACGCCCGGCCCCGACTTTTGTTTTCTTGACGTTGACATGAAATCCATACTGAAGGCTGTGTTCTTGGATGTTCATCAGTAAATGTTTCAAATCATCTTCACTTTCAGCAAGCAGAGTTGTGTCATCTGCATAATGCAGGTTGTTAATGAGTCTTCATTCAATGGTGATGCTTCATTCTTCTTCATAAAGTCCAGCTTCTCAAATTATCTGCTCAGCATAGAAATTGAAGAGGTTTGCTGAAAGGATACAGCCCTGACACACACTGTTGTTGACTATAGACCAAGCAGTGTTTCCTTGTTCTGTTCAAACGACTGCCTCCCGGTCCATGTACAGATTCCTCATGAGTATAATTAGGTGCTCTGGTATTCCCATTCTTCATAGTGTTATCCATAATTTGTTATGCTCCACACACTCAAATGCCTTTGCATAACCAATTAAACCTACACATCTTTCTGGTAGTTTCTGCTTTCAGCTAATATCCATCTGACATCAACATTGATGTCCCTGGTTCCATACCGTCTTCTCACTCTGGCTTGAATCTCTGGCAGTTCCCTATCTATATACTGTTGTCATTGCTTTTGAATGATTTTCGCAAAATTTTACTTGCATGTGATATTAATGATACCATTCAACAATTTCCACATTCAGTTGGCTCCTCTTTCTTGGCAATAGGCACAAATATGGATCTCTTCCAGTCAGTTGGCCAGGTAGCTGTTTTCTAAATCTCTTGACATAAACAAGTTAGCATCTCCAGTGCTGCATCTGTTTATTGAAACATTTCTATTGGTATTCAATCAGTTCCTGGAACCTTGTGTTTTTCCAGTTCCTTCAAGGCAGCTTCCACTTCATTATTCAGGTGATTTAATTTAAGTTTTGTTAAGTATATATGTTAATTGTCTTAATATTTGGCAAAAAGTGAAATGCAAAATGATAGGTATGTAACTGTAACATTAAATACTAAATAAACTCACTACCCCAAAAGATCTGTGAAGGATACTTGATTAGAACTAGAAATGAGATTATTAAAGTACCCTTTGTCCTTGAATCAAATGAACAAAAGGATTGGAAAGCTGGTACCTAATCTCCTTTTTGCTTCTCTTGAGTAGATAAACTATTTCTTTCCAACAAGCAAAAAATTTACTTCATCTGTCACTGTATTGCTCACACAAGACTCTCACTCCTTATTTAAGAAGTAGAAAGGCAGCCTTTCTGTTTAAAGAAAAGAAATAGCAGATATAAGGTATGATCAAAAAATACAGTGAATGCTTAAATTAAAAAAAAAAAAAAAAAAACAGTAAAAGCTACATGGCCAATAATTCCCTTCAAGTTACCCCCACCCCCAGCTTCAAACAACACTTGTCCCATAGTTCTTGCCACTTTCTGAAGTTCTGGAAGTCCTCTTTCATGAGTATCTTTTTCTTCTTTATATTGATTAATTCTCAAATGTTCAACTGACCTTTCAAATATGGAATAAATCTCAGTTGGACATGTTGTGTAATGCTTTTTATACATTCCTGAACTGAGTGTGCAATAATTTTTGATGATTCCTGCGTCAGAACTTATAAGAGATATTGTTCTGTAGGGTTTTTTTTGTACTGTCTTTGTTGTTTTTTTTCTATGAGAATATTAGTCTTATAAAATGAGTCAGGAAGTGCTGTCTCCTTTTACGTTTTCTGGAAGAGGTAGTGTAAACATGGTATTAATTCTTATTTAAGTGTCTTGTACCATTCTGTAGTGAGATCAACGGTGTAGCATAGAGATTTCTTTCTCTGGACTTTTATAAGTTCATTTTTTAAAAAATGGGATAAAATGGTTTAGGCCATTTCTTTCATTCTGGTTGAATTTTATTAATTTTGCTTTTTGAGAAAATCTGTTTCTTCTAAGTTGTCTAGCTTATAAGTATAAAGTTGTTCAAAGTGATGAAAATGTTAACCTGGTTTTATTAGTTGCACACTATATATATGAACTGAATTATCACTCTGTACCCCATGTTATTGTCATTATTAGGCACCATAGTGTCAGATCCGACTTATAGTGACCCTCATAGTGTTTTCAATGGCTGATTTTGGGGGATTGTTTTTGAGAGTGGACTGTCACATCCTTCTCCCATTTTCATGGTGCTGGGTCCTCAGTGCAGAGCAGTGCTCTACTAACTGAGCTAAAACCTATCCCCTTGTACCCCATAAATATATATAATTAAAATATTTTAAAAGTTCATAGTATTTCCTTTTTCTTCTCTTCATGACTATAAGAGCTATAATAATGTCTTACAATACTGCTGATCATGTCTTTTCATTTTGTAGATATTGCTTTTAATTTGTCTTTTCATTTTGTAGATATTGCTTTTAATTTTAATTCTCCTGTCTGTAAAACAAGATGATTACATTATTATTATTATTATTATCATTATTATTATTATTATCATTATCATTATTATTACTATTTTTGCAATATTCAGGGGTTGAACCCAGGGCCTCATGCATGCTTTGCAAATGCTCTACTATGGAGCTGCATCTGCAGCCCATTTATTTTTTATTTTATCTTGAGACAGACTCTTGCTAAATTATGCAGGCTACCCTAAGATTTAGCTCAGTTGGTAGAGCGCTGCTCTGCACTGTCTGAAAACTCAGGTTCAATCCCCAGCACTGCAAAAATGAGAGTAGGACTCAGCAATCCACTCCTGAAGCAATCTCGAAACAATGAGCTATTGAAAACTCTATGAGGGTCATGATGAGTTGGACCTGACTCAATGGCACTCAACAACAACAATCTCTGGCCTCATACCTGTGATCCTCCTGCCTCCGCCTCCCATGTCATTGGCATTATAGGTGTGTGGCACTGTGCCTGGCTGATTGTATTATTTTCCAGTTGTTACTGTGAGAAATTAGAACAAATTAGTGGCTTAAAACAACACAAATGTATTATTTTATGATTCTAGAGATCAGAAGTCTAAAATGGGCCTCTCAGAGTTAAAATCAAGGGATCAGCCGGGGCTATGTTCCTGCCCGGGACTCCAGGGGAAAATCACTTTCTCGCTTCTTTCTGCTTCTAGAGTCTGCCACATGTCTTGGCTCATGACCATTTCCACCTTCAGAGCAAGCAGAGGCTGCTTGATTGAGTCTTTTGGCGTGTGCATCCCTTTGGCCTCCCCTGCTGCTTCCCTGTCCCACATTTAATGATGCCCGTGATTACATGGGGCCCACCCGATAATCCAGGATAATCTTTCTGCTTTTCGGTCAGCTGATTAACAACCCTAAGGCCCTCTGAAACCCTGAGTCCCCCTTGCCATGTGATGTGACATACATAGAGGTTCAAGGCCTTTGGGGGTGTGGCCTAATTCTGCAAACCACAATGATGTATGTAAGCATGCCATGCAAATTCTAATGTACCCATTTAGTATTTATGGAGCATCAACAAAATGCCAGGTGCTGTGCTAGATGTTAACCATGGCTGAGTTTTCTCTGTTGAAAGCAAGCACCAGGCTCCACCCCGTGAGCTTTTCCGTCCTTGGCAGTGAGCCCCACACTCCTTTCATAAGCAGACCTCTGCTTAGGGTTCTCCAGACCCAATAGATTTCTCAGACTCTCAAGGCATGGAACATGTCTGTTTTCCCTAGATTGTCACTCCTGGGCCCCCTCTGCTTAGTCAGGAAAACCTGTCTCTCCTTCCTCTTTTACGTCCTCTAAACCCCCAGACCCTCAGACTGGGATTTAGCTCAGTTGGTAGAGTGCCTCTCTGCAGTCTCTGAGGTCCTGAGTTCAATTCCCAGCACCACAAAAATGGGAGAAGGACGTGGCAACCCACTCCCGAGGCAAACCTAAAACAATCAGCCATTAAAAATCCTACGAGGGTCACTATGAGTCGGACACGGCTCCACAGCACCTAACAACAGCAAGCTCCAGCCCCAAGATTCTGCTCGCAGGAGCCTATGTCGCCCATCCTGCTTTTGCACACTGCTAGCTTAACCTCGCCCCCCCCCTGTGCTGTCACCTCTCCACCAAGCTAGTATGGTACCTGAAAGAAAATTTGTCTTTTCCTTTAACCTTCTGGGCCTGGCACAAGTCCTGGAGCAAAATGGCCCTCCCATCATTTTTGTCTGAGCAGATGAACAGCCCCGACATCCTAAGATTCCGTATTCAACCTTTCTGTTCTTTTCCTCCTTCTCTGCCTCAGGGATTCTCCTCCCATATTCAGCTATCTGCTTTGTAGACAGGACTCAAGGTATGGTAAATTCTCAAGTCTAACCCACACCCTTTCACTGGGGTTAGAGCTACACAGTGAGAGGTGGGTTAGAATCACTCGGGGATTGGATTTGTGCTTGAGGGCAGTCATGAAAGCTCTCCATGGCGAATCCAGTCCAGACGTGATTTTGTGGCTCTCTAAAACTGTGGAGAGTGTGGATTCCATTTGAGAATACACAGTTTCTGGGCGCACATGTCGCTGCTCCCTCAGGTTTTCTGTGTGTTCGGGATGGACCTCCATTCTCACAGAACCCACCATGTGACTTAAAACGCACCATGTACAAAATATTATTTATTTTCTTCACAAGTAAGACCCACTTAAAAACTCAGAACATTTTTAAATTTAAAAAAAGTTCAATTTTAAAATTTAAGCTAAAAAATTAAAACACCACCTCTACTTTCTATTGCCCAGTGTGTCTGTCACCCTTTTGTGCTCTGGGGGCTTCCATGTTGCTGTGATGCTGAAGGCTATGCCACTGGTATTTCAGATACCAGCAGAGCCACCCATGGTGGACAGGTTTCAGCTGAGCTTCCAGACTAAGATTAGGGAGAAGGACCCAGCAGCCCACTCCCAAAAAAATTAGTCATTGAAAACACAATGAATAGCAGAGAAGCATTGCCTAATATAGTGCCAGAAAATGAGTCCCCCAGGCTGGAAGGCATTCAAGAAAGAACTAGGGAAGAGTTGCCTCCTCAAGGTAGAGTCACCCTTAATGATCAGAATGGAGTAGAGCCCCTGGGACCTCTATTTGTGGATGTGGTATGACTCAAAATGAGAAGAAACACTGTGGCTGTAACAATGGGCTCAAAAAAAAGATCATGGGCATGGCACAATGTTGGGTAGCATTTTGTTCTGTTCTACATAGGGTCACTATGAGTCAGACTGGACTTGACAACATCTGACAACAACGACCTGGCACATAGTAGGCACTCAATAAATTCTTGTTTAATTAACTATTGGCTGATGGAAGGAAGGAGCAAAAGACATAGAACAAGAAAATAAATAAGTTAAAGAGATAAGGAACTTTTCAAAAAATGAAGGGAAATATAAGTTTAGGCTCTTTCTTGGAAATTGAATGCTATAATTAATAGTTTCTCATTACTGGATTTAACTTAGAATCTAAAGATTTTTGTTTCTTCATTTCTGGACTATTACATGTCAATGCTTTCTTTCTGCCTTTTGTTATAGCCAATAGTATGAAATGATGTCACTATAAAGATAGAAACTGATTCTTGGAATAGACATTACCCAGTGTGTTCAGCAAAGACTAAGAGTCAGAAATGTGTACTCATGAATACAATGCTAATTTTATATTCCAGATCCCCTACAAAGATCTAAGGATAATGAACATACTATATAATGGGAAGGGCTGGGATTTAGCTCAGTTGGTAGAGCGCTGCGCTGCAGTCTCTGAGGTCCCGAGTTCAATTCCCAGCACCACAAAAATGGGAGAAGGGCCTCGCAATCCACTCCCAAGGCAGTCCCAAAACATTTAGCCATTGAAAACCCTATGAGGGTTGACTGTGAGTTGGATACCAACTCGACGGCACCTAACAACAACAACAAGTATTTATTGGGGCTGGGATTTAGCTCAGTTGGTAGAGCACTGCGCTGCAGTCTCTGAGGTCCCAAGTTCGATTCCCAGCACCGCAAAAATGGGAGAAGGACCTGGCAATCCACTCCCAAGCCAATCCCGAAACAATAGGCCATTGAAAACCCCATGAGGGTCACTATGAGTCGGATACCAACTCGATGGCACCTAACCTAACAATATAATGGGACTTTCAGAAGATACTGTCTCTGCAAAAAAAAGGAATTTTGATGCTATTTCCCTTTCTTCTTTCTATTGCTTCAAACCCAAGCAGAAATATATCAGCTTAATAGTTTTACTAAAATCACACTTATATTATTTGATTCTATACCCTAGTATAACATAAACAGATGTTACTATGAGACATGTGGACAGTAGAAGAGGAGATATACCTCTTTGTGTGACTTTGTATTTAAAGAAAATGAAATTGGGAAGAACAGTTTCAGATTTTTCTTCACTTGGAAATAACCCCAAATACTTAATTGTTCACAAGAAGAAATTATACAGCATAAATTGTTATAACATGGAGAATATAAGTTAAGGCATTTTCCGTTTCAAAAGTAAATATTTGTTTCCATATAATTAATTGTTTTTTATTCTATTTATTTTTTTATTTTTTTGCAGTACTGGGGGTGGAACCCAGGGCCTCACGCTTGCATGTTTTGCAAGTGCCGTACCACTAAGGTACGCCTC
Organism: Pedetes capensis; assembly: GCA_007922755.1. Taxonomy (NCBI): domain Eukaryota; kingdom Metazoa; phylum Chordata; class Mammalia; order Rodentia; family Pedetidae; genus Pedetes; species Pedetes capensis. The sequence goes on along the minus strand of VMDO01035546.1, from coordinate 2,413 downwards.
CAGCCCAATTTCTTTTTTACTTTTTGAGACAGGGTTTCACTAAATTACATAGAACTTGGTCTCAAACTTGGGATCCCCCTGCCTCTGTCTCCTGAGTTGCTGGGATTATAGGCATGCGCCACCGTGTCCGGCTTATTTTTTTCACCTCTTAAACGAGTATTTTAAGAAATTCCCTTATAACCCAGACCTACCTAAGATGACCACGAATACTGTATGCATAGATTTGACAGAATTACCACCTCCTATCTTAATACCAGGAGAAGGACCTGGCAACCCACTCCCCCCAAAAAATCTGCCATTGAAAACCCTAGGAATAGCAGAGAAGCACTGGCAATACTGTTTCACCTGTTGTTTACAGGGTCACTATGAGTCGGACACTGACTCAACAGCACCTAACAACAACAACAACAATCTTAATACCAGAAGCAGCAGCAAGATGGGGAACCAGCCTTGTTGGTAGATGAAAAGGAAGGCCAGGGGGTAAACTCCTTCTGTGCATTATATAAGTCCCCCGTGTCCCCAGCCACCTTGGAGCCCCAGACATCCCCTTCCAAGACAAGTAAACCTGATGTCAAAATAATGTGAGCTGACTTGTGCAAATGATTGCAAGTACCTTATAATTAAACATCTAGGGAATTATATATGGGAAATTGATATCTCTGTACATACCAGGGATTTAATTACATCCTGGATTAAAAGAAATTTTGACCCAAGATTGAAAACAGATGCTCAATCACTGCATGTCCCAATGGTGGCTTTGTAAGCAAGTGACACTCAATGTGGTGCCTTCCAGAACGATTTCCCCCACCTCATTGTTTTTTGCCAAATACTTATTAAAGAAGAAACACAAAGAACTCCACTGTTAGAATTCTCCTGGGTTTCTCGAATGTTAGGAATCAGTGGGATTAGCAATGTTTGATTGGAAAATTTTCTTAAGCATGCACTCTCAGGATTTGTCTCTAATCTGGAAGGAAACGGCTGACGTTAAATCACCAGGCTACCTCTAGTTTTTCCTACGTGTGAAAATCCAAAACCTGGAATTTAGATTGTGGTTTGTCTCGTTCCTAGGTTTATGTTTTTAATGTTATAAAAAGGAGTGCATACAGTGAAATGGGGGTGTATTAGGTATTCTTCCCCTTATTTTGTTGATGGCACATAAACCTACCCCCCAAAACACATAATGTGTTTGAATAGGTAAACAATTCTTGTTGCTAGCTTGTTGAATTGATTGTTACAGTGAATAAGTAATTTGAATTTCCTGGCTTTAGTTAATGAACTGGTTTTTTCCTTTAAGAGGAAAAGCCTCTATTTAATTGCCTGGCATTCATGGACTAAGTGTCAGACACAGTGCTAAGTGTACTGTGGGTAAAATAGGGACACAACAGACATGTCACGAAGACCTAGTCTAGAAAAAGAAACACATTTTAAGCAAAATATTTTTAAATGAATAATTAAAACTGTGCAAATAAGTACAGGGTGTCCAGGAATTGTGTAACATGCAAAGCATCTGGGGTTAGGAAAACCTTGGACTATTCGAGGAACTGAGTGACCTCCAATGTGGCTACAGCACAGAGAAGGACTCACACGTGGCTGGAGCGAGGCAGGGCCAGGTCACAAAGTGACCCAAGGCCATGTTACAAAGTTGTGATTGGAAGCTGGGCTAGGTGGCTAATCCCAGTGGCTCAGGAGGCGGAGGCAGGAGGATCGCAAGTTTGAGACCAGAGGCAGTCTGCATAACTTAGTGAGACCCTGTCTCTCAAAAAAAGTAAAAAAAAAAAAAAAAAAAAAAAAAGCGCTGAGGGTGCAGCTCAGTAGTCCAGCACTTGCAAAGCATGCAAGCATGAGGCCCTGGGTGCAACCCCCAGTACGGCCAAAAAAAAAAAAAAAAAAAAATTGTGATTTGTGTGATTTGATGCTGTGCACAATTTGTTGTTGTTGTTGTTAGGTGCTGTCAAATTGTGTCTGATTCATGGTGACCCTCACAGGGTTTTCAATGGCTGATTGTTTCGGGATTGCCTAGGGAGTGGACTGCCACATCCTTCTCCCATTTTTGTGGTGCTGGGAATTGAACCTGGGACCTCAGAGACTGCAGTGCAGTGCTCTACCAACTGAGCTAAATCCCAGCCCCTGGGAAGTACTAAAAAGAGGTGGGGATCATATCTGTTTTGGGAAGCCCACTGGTGGCAGTGTAAGGACTAGTCCAGGACAGAGTAGAAGGGATTTGTGTCAGGAGGGGTGGGAGGTTCATGGAAGGTAGGAAGGTAGGAAAGGAGAAACACAGGAAGCACAAGTCTCAGAACTTGGTGATTGGACATGAAGAATGAGGAAGAGACTTTTGATTTGAGCAGACAGATGCATGTTATTGTTGTTGTTAGGTAGTGTTGTTAGGTGTCAAGTTGGGTCCAGCACATAG
>VMDO01035545.1:0-15993 GCA_007922755.1 Pedetes capensis | reverse complement strand
CTCATAGCGACCCTCTGTACAACAGGGGAAACACTATTGTCAGTGCTTCTCTGTTGTTCATAGGGTTTTCAATGGCAGATTGATTTTTGGGAGGGGGTTGCCAGGTCCTTCTCCCAAGCCTACAGCTTCTGGTGTTCCCAGGCGGTCTCCCATCCAGGTACTAACCAGGCCCGACCCTGCTTAGCTTCTGAGATCTGACAGGATCAGATGCCACATGATAGAATGTCCTTATTCACTGTTTTTTTTTTTTTATAAAGGATATTACAAAGGACACAGATGAAGAGAGGCATAGGGTGAGGCACATGAGAAGGGGCACGAGGCTTCTCTACCTTCTCTAGTTGTGCCAGTCTCCAGGAACCTCTGTGTGGTCAGCTATCCAGAAGCCTGAGATCTTTTCCAAGCAGTTTCTCATCAGAATTCCTCTTTAAGTTTCACTGGCCCAAACTGAGCACATAGGTACCCCTAACTGCAAGGAAGAATTGGGAAAATGAGCGACTGGCAAAGGGGCATAGCAGTTCCATGACTGGTGTAGATTCGTCATGTATCGTTTTTCAAGTCTGGGTTGTTCTGAATAGCATACACATTCTATTCATAAGGAAGAAAAGGAGAATGGCTAGTGGGAGGCAATTGGTTGTATAAATAACTGGAATTTTGGGGTTGAATATCAATAAAACTATCCTTTCACTTAGCAATTATTAAACTAACATAAAATGAGAACATTTGTGAATACCATCTATAACTTATTTAGCAAACATTCTGTGCCAGAAACTGGTACTAGTTGTTAAAAATACATTATCTGCAATTCTCTCATCATCCCCATTTTGAACTTCAAATAAATTAAGTCATACAGAATGTACTCTACAGCTTTGACTTTTCTTGCTTCATATTAGGTCTGTGATGCATTCATGTTGATAATGAGTAACACAAGTAATTCATTTTTTATGGATGTGCATTATTATATTGTTTGAAAATATCACAAATTTTTAAATTTACATTTGGATTGTTTCCACTTTGGGGATATTATGAATAAAACTGTTATTAACATTCTTACAAGCTGGTCATAGTGGTGCATGCCTCTAATCCCAGAACTCAGGGGGCTGAGACAGGAGGATTGCAATTTCCAGGGTAGCTTGGGCTACATAGAAGAACTTATCTCAATAACAAAAACAAATAAAAAACAACAATAACAACAGCAGCAGCAACAACAACTATGCTCTTACATACGCTTGCTGGACAATAGCACTCCTTTTGTTGAATTTGCATGTATGAGTAGGATAGGGTATTTTTAGCTTTAGTAGATGTCTTCTGAAAGATTCCCAAAGTAGTTGTACTAAGATACATTCCCACCAGCAATTTGTGAGAAATCCACTTGCCAGAGCATGGTTTTTGTTGTTGTTTTTGTTTTTGTTGTTGTTATTTTAAAGCCTGGTAAGTTCTATGGAAAAGGAAAAATTGGGCAAGTTTTAGCAGATTGGAAGTTCTAGGGGAAAGTAGAATAAGTTGGAATTTTAAATATGATGGCCAGAGTGAGTTATTTTTGTTGTTTGTTTTAAGAAGATGATAATCAAGCAAAGTCATGAAATGAGATAAAGGAAAGATCAAAAAAGACCTAGGAAGAAAATATTCTAGGCAGAGGGAAGAGCCAGTGCATAGGCTATAAATAAATGCCTGGTGTTCCAGGAAAAGAGTAATGTGGATGAAATACAGTGAAGGGGAAAGCAATAGAAGGTAAAGAAGGAAGGGGAAAGGAGCCTGAGAATAAAGAGCCTCTCAGGAAATGGTAAGGATTTTGGTTTCTACTCTGAATAAAAGGGGCAGCCACAGCAAGGTTTTGAGCAGGTCACTGACATAATCTGACTTGCATTTTGAAAAGATCATTTTGGACATGGGGGTGTATCTACAGCAGGGAGGGGATGAGTGGGAGGGAGTTTGGAGCAACATGGTGGGGGTAAAGAGGGAGCTAACAAGAGAAAAATACATGATGCAAAGGTATGATAATCTTAAAATTAAACTCATCATGCTGTATGCCAATTAAATAACAACGTTGTTGTTTAGTGTCATTGAGTTGGATCTGACTCATAGTGAGCCTATGTACAACAGAACGAGACACTCCCTGATTCTGTGCTAGCCACATGATCTTTTCTATGTTTAAGCCCATAGATGCAGACACTATGTCAATCTATCTAATTGAGGGTTTTCCTTTTTATCATTGACCTACCACTCTCCCAAACATGATGTCCTTCTCCAGGGATTGGTTTCTCCTGACATGTCTAAAATATGTAAGATGCAGTCTAGCCATCCTTGCTTCCAAGGAACAACCTGGGTGCACTTCTTCTAGGACAGATCTGTTGGTTCCTTTGGGTCGCTATGAGTTGGATACTGACTCGACGGCACCTAAAAACAACAACAACAACAACAACAACAATATTCAATGACCAGCTTTCACAACCATATGATGTGACTGAAAATACATTATATGAGTCAGGCATCTTTGTCTTCAATGTTACATTTTTAATACTTTAAAGAGGTCTTCTGCAACAGCTTTTCCCAATGCAATATGTCTTTTGATTTTTTGACTGCTACTTTCACGGGTATTGATTGTAGAACCAAGTAAAGCAAAATCTTGGACATCCTCAATCTTTTCTCCATTTATCATGAAGTTACTTCCTGACCCAGTTGTAAGGACTTTTGTTGATGTTGAGGCACAGTCCATAGTGAAGGCTGTGTTCTTTGATCTTCATCAGTAAATGTTTCAAATCCTCTTCACTTTCAGCAAGCAGAGTTGTGTCATCTGCATAATGCAGGTTTTTAATGAGTCTTTCTCCAATCCTGATGCCATGTTCTTCTTCATGAAGTCTGGCTTCTCAGGTTATTTGCTCAGCATAGAGATTGAAGAGATACAGTGAAAGGATACAGCCCTGACACACACCTTTTTGACTTTAAACCAGGCAGTATTTCCTTGTTCTGTTTGAATGACTCCCTCCTGATCCATGTACAGATTCCTCATGAGTACAATTAGGTGCTCTGGTATTCCCATTCTTCACAATATTATCCATAATTTCTTATGATCCACACAGTCATATATCTTTGCAGAGTCAATAAAATATAGATAGACAACTTTCTGATATTCTCTGCTTTCTGCCAATGTCCATCTAACATCAGGAATGATGTCCCTGGTTCTACGCCCTCTTCTGAATCCATCTTGGTTTTTCAGTAGTTCCTTGTCTATACATACTGCTGCAGTTGCTTTTAGCTCACTGATGTCTAGAATGTAAATTTTTTTTTTTTTTTTTTGTACTGGGGGTTGAACCCAGGGCCTTGCATTTTCATACTTTGCAAGTGCTGGACCACTGAGTTGCATCCCCAGCCCATTTTTTTACTTTTTGAGACAAGGTCTCGCTAAGTTATGCAGACTGCCTCTGGTCTCAAACTTGCGATCCTCTTACCTCCTCCTCCCAAGCCGCTGGGATTACAGGCCTGCACCACCATGCCTGGCCCTGAATGTCGATGTTTTTGTGCTCCATTTCCCTTTTGATGATTTCTAATTTTCCTAGATCCATACTATGTACATGCCACATTCCAGTTTTTAATGGATGTATACAGTTGTTCCTTCTCATTTTGAGTGATGCCATGTCAGCAAGTAGAGGTCCCTGGGGCTTTGCTCCATTCCCATCATTAAGGTAGACTCTACTTTGAAGAGATAACTCTTCTGCAGTTGTCTTTCGAGTGCCTTCCAACCTGGGGGGCTCATTTTCTAGCACTGTATCTGACAGTGTTTCTCTGCTATTAATACAGTTTTCAAAGGCTAATTGCTTGAGGAGTGGGTTATAGCCATGTCCTTCTCCCTAGTCTGTCTTAGTTTGAAAGCGCAGCTGAAACCTGACCACCACAGTGACTCTGCTGGTATCTGTAATACAGGTGGCATAGCTTTCAGCATCACAACAATACGCAAGCCCCCACAGTACAGAAAACTGACATACATGTGGGGGTAAGTAAAAGAAAGAAATTAAAAATGAAGAAAAAACAGATGTCCCCATAAGAACTTGAGCAAACATCATAAGTAAAATAATTTAAAAAAAAGAAAGAGAAAAAGGAAAAGAAAATAAAGATCGTTTTGTTATCTGCGGTGAGCATAGACAATAGAGTGGGAGCAATTAGCAGTCCTTTGCAGGAGGTGACAATCGCTTGGACTAATGTGGCAATGGATCCATTCAGATTGCTTAGATTCTGAATATATTTTGACAGCAGAATCATCATTATTGGCATCACTATTTTTATTATTAGCAATGCCATGGTAATAATAGTTACTATGTTTTGACCTTTTACTATATCCGTGCTTTGTGTTTTATTATCCTCATAAACTAAGATTCAAAGAGATTAAGCAACTTCCTTAAGAACACACATTTCATAAGTAATAGACCAGAGATTCGATCTTAGCTATAGCATATTTCAAAGCAAATGCTCTTAAAACTGCTGTTTCATGGGGTCTGATTTCCTTCTTTCCTAGCTCAGTGCCTCCTACATAATAGGTGTTCAATATCTTTATATATAGCCAATTGATAGTACCATTTACTTTATCCTATTCATACTAAGATTAAGTTACATGTTTGTTTCTGAGATTTTTTACAATTCTTTTCTCTTTGAGTTAATGTATAGTAAGCTTTTATTTTATTTTTTTTTTTTTGGTATAAAGTTCTATGTAACAACTGGACAATCAAGATATAGAACACTGCCACCATACCCACTCCCCACAGACATACAAATTCTTTTGTGCTACCTCTTTGTAGTCTTCATCTTTATATACTGTAAACATTCATGTACAGGTTTTTGTATGAGGAAAAGTGCTCATTTTTAGGCATGGGTTTGCTGTTTCATACGGTTAATGTTTGGTTAACTTCATAAGAAGCTGCCAAATTGTTTTCTTAAGTGGCTGTGCCATTTTTGATATCTACCAAGAATGAATGAGACTTACATTTGCTCTGCATCCTCACCAGCACTAAGTACTATACATTTTACTTTTTATTTTAGACATTCTAATAGTTATTGTTGTTAGATGCCATCAAGTTTTTTCTGACTCATAGCGACCCTCATAGGGGTTTCAATGGCTGATTGTTTTGAGATTGCCTCAGGAGTGGATTGCCATGTCCTTCTCTCATTTTTGTGGTGCTGGGAATCAAACCCAGGACCTCAGAGACTGTATAACGGTGCTCTACCAACTGAGCTAAATCCCAGCCCCACACCATTCTAATAGGTAGGCAGATTATGGGATACCAATTATTTTTTAAACTTACAGTAAAAGTGGTTAGAGTCTGTGATTTAATTTATAGCTAAGCTCTAAATAATTTGTGGATAAAAATAGCAGAGACTTACTTTAAAAAATGTACCCTTTTTCCTTTTTGACGCAGAGACCATTCCATTAGAGACTGTCAGATTGTGATGTCACTTAAATATGAAATACATGCCTTGCTGGCAGTTTTTGTGGTTAATGAGGCAGTCCTTATGAAATAGGCATAGCTTTGCTTTTCTTTCAGGGTCATGGGATGATGAATGGAAAATTGCTTCAAGAGACAAGAATGTATAGTACTAATATTATAAAAGATTCAGTCACATTAATTAAATTGAGGCAGTGTTTACTAAGTAACTAATATAGTGAAGGCATTGGTACTTGATAAGTTCTATGGAGAAAAAAGTATAAAACATAGCTCGTATTCTTCCTGAGTTCACAGCATATCTATACAGAGAAGTAAAATGTCAAAAATTAAAGAACCATTCCAGTAACACATGAATATATAAGAGTTTAATTTTTTGAAAAGATTGCATGACCAGTAAGAAATATAAATGTGCATATGCTTATATGGTGCTCTGTCACAAATAAAGTTATTGCTCACAATAGATAACTTAAGATAGATGGGTCCAGCATTATCTCGGTCCCTAGGCAGATGGGGAGATTTGAGCTGGGTTTGGGAGAACAGGTTTGATCCTAATGTCAAAAAGCAGGGAGAGTTTGCTCCAGGACAATAAGGCATCAAAAACCAAAGTGCACAGATGGAGAGTGCAAGGCATATGCCAGACTTGTGAGCAAGTCAGTTGTCTTGTTAACAAAGGAGTAAAACTAACAGCTGTCAGTATTGCGCACTGGCTTTGCAGCAAGCACAGTGCTAAATCTGATACATAGGCTACCTCATTTAATCTCCATGATAACCTCATAAAGAAACTGAAGAATTTAGAACCTTTCATACAGTGTCATGTCTAATAAGTTGTAGGCCTGGGATTCTAACTCAGTCTAATTCTAGTGCCTCACTTCTACATTATACTCTGCTCTAAGGCTAGAAAGGAAACTCCAGGCCAGATTGTGGAGGGCTGAGAGGTTTGGCCTGGAGAACTTGTGGTTCACCATCTTTTCCCAATTGCTCTACATTTGAGTGATTGGGCACCTGGAGGGCCTGCACCTCAGAAATAGGGGCTCACCCTGGTAGCGTGTGTAGTGAGCAATACTCCTCAGCCTGTGCTGGGAGGGTGATATGCCTCGCAAGGCAAGGCGTCCTACCATCTTGAGAACCATTGCCAGGGCATCCCAGGAGATTCTTAACTAGAGAACACGGAAGATCAGTAACAAGTGTCCAGAAGGTGAATTTGGCCACAAGGTGCATGATAGATGAGGTATAGAAGTTGGAGGCAGGGAATCCAGGAAACAGATGCTTGCAACACAGGTCAGCAGGGAGTAGCAAGCCAGCGCAGGACAGGGTGATGAGGAGAGCTGTTGAGAGGGAAGGTGACCCCACTTGGTGACTAGAAGTGTTGGGGGGTGATGGAGAGGGAGCAGTTAGGCTCCAGAGTCTATATCCTTCCTGTGTTTTCGTATCAGCCGTGGCCACTAGAGGGCGACCGTGCCTCATTTGGAGCCCAGGCTGCCACATGCTCCAGGGGAGCGCCAACCTGCCTTGGGAAATCCCAGTCAGGCTGCCCTCTGGAGCACTTGCTTAAAGGGAGCTTGGATTCAAGGCAGTTGGTCTTCATGAAGACAGAAACTTCACAGAGGGTCCCACTTGATAGGCAGCAGCTGGGAACAAGGCCTAAAACCCAGCCATGAGTGACAGAGTGCAGGCCGGGGTGCCAAGGTCGCCCAGGGACAGGAGGGAGGAGGAGACAGTTGCTTACAAAGCACCAACAGAGACCCTTAACAGGTGATGCCTGAGGGGGATGGAGGTTCCAGAAATTCCTATCATCCTTTCCCTCTGTGCAGTGGGCCATTGAATCTGACAGGTAGTCATTTATGTTTCTCTCCGTGGCCCAGGGATAGGAATGCAAAAAAGAGTTACCTAGAGGTCCTGGGACAGCTGACCACAGAGACCTGGCACAGCCACATCACAACTGGAGCTGATGTGTGTGTGTGTGTGTGTGTGTGTGTGTGTATGCATATGTGTGAGTGTGTGTGCTTGTGTGTGAGTGCTCCTGAGAGCGTGGCACGTGTGGGCATGCTCCCAAGTGTCTGGGTGGGCTTGCTCTGTGCGGGGAATGTTAATGTTCACTGCTTGGCTTCAGCCCAAAAGAGAAACAAATCCTGAGGTGAAAGGAAGTAAGCTGGAGTGTTTTCTCACCACATATTAGCCCCTATCGATTTTGACCAAGAAGACATACAGTGGACACAAATGAGGGATGCATGAGTGTGTGTGGTGGGCTGAGAAGCCACACAGCAGTCCCCTTGGGCAGGAAAGGTCATCTGAGATGTGCAGGGTCATTCCCTTAGGTAGATAACTGTGCATTGTCATTGTCCTACCTCGGCCAGAATCTCCTTTGGGCTGGCTTTGACCTTATTTGACTAACCTTTCTGTTTTTGAAGGACTGACAGTTCCTTACCTCACGTTCCCTGGGGCAGCTTTTTCATTCTCTTGTATGGCTGGCCCCTGTCCATATTTCTCAGAGATGTGGACCCAGCCCTCTTACTCAGCAACTGCTCAGATGAACCCTGCTTTGACCTGTCTCCACCCTTAGTCATGTTGCTTGCTGGGACTTAGCTCTTTGGGTCATGTTTATGAAGGGCTGGAAGCAGAATGGTGACAGTGGAAACAGGCATTACTTTGTGGCTTGGGGAGAAGGAGCTGCTGCTCAGCCTCTAGACCTGGGAAAAGTGGTGGTAGAAAATAACATTAGAGCTGGGCATGGTGGCGCACACCTGTGATTCCAGTGGCTCAGGAGTTGGAGGCAGGAGGATCACAAGTTCAAGACCAGAGGCAGTCTGCGTAACTTAGCAAGACTCTGTCTCAAAAAGTAAAAAAAAAAAAAAAAAAAGGTCTGGGAGCTCAGCTCAGTGGTCCAGCACTTGCAAAGCATGCAGGCACGAGGCCCTGGGTTCAAACCCCAGTAATGCAAAATAAATAAATAAATAAATAAATAAATAAATAAATAAATAAATAAATAAAATAAATAAAAAATAACGTTAGAGACCCCTGAGGCAGGCCCTTTACTTCTCGGCACTACGAGGGGTCCCTGTCTGTGGGTTCCCTTGAGGCACATCTTGCATGGGCTTCAAAGCCACTGGTTCAGCTGGGGAATGAGTGTCTCATCAGTTACCAAAGTCCGTGATCTGCCCTCGGAGGACACGGTGTCTCCTGGGCTCTCACAACTTGTGAACACATCCTAGAGGACACGCCCTCTGTGTGTTCTGATGAGAACTCTTCACAAAAATGTTCGTTTATTTATTTTTCTTAAATTTAAAATCTCTCCCTACAGAGCAAGTTCTCTTCAGACTTGGATTCCTGAGTGTGTGTATGCAGGAGGTACTTCACTTCATTGCACCCTGGTAAACTACAGAATGGTAGCTTCTTAGAGACTGTTGCTCATAGCACTTCTGGTTGTTTGCTCATCTTTAAATATCTCTGCCCTTCCTTTGCCCTTTCAGGGCACCAGTGTCCTGGTCTTGGCTTTCTTTCTAATGCTGCTTTTCCTTTGTAGGTTGGTAGATTAAGGAGCAGTGGAAGTTCTCACACTGTAGTAAGAAAAAGAAAAACAACAGCAACAAAAACTCCTGAGGACATCTTTTAATGTAGATTTCCAGGTCCCACCCAAATGCACCAAATAAGAATTTTTGCAGTGGGACCCAGGTATTTGCATTTTACACAGTTCTGCCTCATTTTCCTCTCCTGTACCTTGACTCTAGGCCAAGAGGTCCACAGAAGATAAGAGTGGAAGATATGGCGCTGAAGGACACCTTGGGTCCTTGTCATAGTCTCTTCCAGCTTCTACAATGGAATTCCATAGGTGGGCGACTTAGAAACAACTGAAATTTACTTCTCACAGTGTTAGAGGCCAGGAGTCTAAGACAAGATACCAACTTACTTGGTGTGTCTTGCCAGTGTGTCCCTGAATGTTGGAAGGGCAAATGAGTTCCCTAGGGCCTATTTGATAAGGACACTAATTCCATTCCCAAGAGCTCTACCCTCATGACCTCATCCCCTGCCAAAGCCCACACCTGTCAATATCCACACCTTGAGGATAGAATTTCAATGCACAGATTTTGAAGGAACGCAAATATTCAGACCATACCAGTATTTTTTTAAATGTTGAATTTTAAGAGTTCCTTTTATATTCTGCTCATAAGGCCTTTGTCAGACACGATTTGTAAATATTTTCTTCCACTCTGTAGTTTGTCTTTTCATCCCTTTCACAGTCTTTCACAGAGCAAAAAATTTTTTTTCATTTTGATGAGGTCCAGTGTATAAATTTTTCCTTTTATGGATTGGGCTTTCAGTTTTGAGTCTAAGAAATCTGCCTAACTCCTAGGTCCCAAAGATTTTTTCCGATGTTCTTTACTAGAAGTTTTTAGCTTTGTTTCAGACACTGATCCACTTTGAGATATTTTGGTATAAGATGTGAGGGTGAGGTCCAATTGCTCAGCACTGTTTATCCAAAAGGCTACATTTCCACTGGGTTGCTTTTACTCTTTTTTTTTTTTCTTTCTGGTACTGGGGGTTGAACCCAGGGCCTCTCGCCCGCATGCTCTGCAAGTGCTGGACCACTGAGCTGCACCCCCAGCCCATTTTTTTATGTTTTGAGACAGGGTCTTTTGCTAAGTTTTGCAGACTGCCTCTGGTCTCGAACTTGTGATCCTCCTGCCTCTGCCTCCCAAGTCTCTGGGATTGCAGGCGTGCGCCACTGCACCTGGCTGGTTGCTTTTACTCTTTAGTCAAAAATTGATTGGACTTATGTGAGTCTATAGCTAACTTATTTGGATCTATATCTGGGTTCTATATTCTGTTCCATTGATTTGTTTGCCTTCTCCCTTCAACAGTACACATGGTTTTGATACTGCAGTTAGGTATATATATCAAGGGCACCAAAGATATACACACAATTTAAGAAAGGGGAAAACTGTATGAAAATTGTTTTACTCCATATAGACCGAAAACAAAAGATGAATACAAGTCATGTTTGACGTCTGCAATTCAAGAGGTGCTCAAAGCATTTACTATAGCAGAAGCAGGATGTGTTGCCGTGCGAAGCCTCCCGGATCTTCCCTGGTGCACACCACACACAGTATCACGCATCTCAAACTTATCACGAATGCGTGCCGTTATTAGGCTTGTTAGAGGTTGTGTTGCATACTCACACCTCCATTGTCATTGTACTTCCACAACGTTCTTGAATTTCAAATACTTCAGAATGATCTTGCGCTCCTCCAATGACAACCGCACTTCTGCCATTTTCTTTGACTTTCCTGCCTATCAAATGGTGGTGCTAGCATTCATTTGATCAATGCCATCTTTTGAGTGAATATTATTTAGCTCTGTTGGTAGAGCGCTGCGCTGCAGTCTCTGAGATGCCAAGTTCAATTCCCAGCACCGCAAAAATGGGAGAAGGACTTGGCAATCCACTTCCAAGGCAATCCTGAAACAATCTGCCATTGAAAAACCCTATGAGGGTCCCTATGAGTCGGATACCGACTTGACAGCACCTAACAACAACAACCACAATTCAATTCAACCCCTAAAAGCAATAAATACATAGATAACATCTCTTAAAGTGTGTATGCTTTTTTGGCACCCTTGAAATTAACATTGGAAAGAATAATTCTCCCTGTTGTATTCTTGTTTTCCAAAATTATTTGTCTATTCTAGATCTGTTTCTTTTCCCTAAAATTTTAGAACAAGCTTGTCTATGACTACTCAGAAACCTGATGAAATTTTGACAGGACTTGCATGAATATGGATTGTTTTAAGAAAACAGTATTTGTTTTCTTGCAGTGGAATTTTTGGGAGATCTGCTTAAACAAAGCAGCTTTAAAGTCTGACCTTGGGATATATGTTTACTTCCAGCTAACACAATCTCTTTTCTGGTTGCAGGAAAGGAAAAGAAAGAAAAAACAAAAAACAAAAAACAAAAAACAAAACTACGTGGAAAAGCTGGGCAGCTGTAGTTGTGCCTGATTTCCTAATAACTTTGTTCTATCTAGAATCCTAGAATCTGAGCAGACTCAATGCTTTAAATTGGCTCCTTTGGGGCTCACTGGAGCTTCCTGGGATTCATATGCTGTCTTTTGGAAAACAGAATAAAGATTCCTTAAGAGAAATAAATTGCACTTCTTGAGTCTGTGAGATCTAAATGTTTATTTCAGGGAAATTGATCTTCACCTCTACTCTGCCAGAGAAGGAAAGTTTAGTGGACCTGGGGGATGTCAAAAATAAACAAGCCTCCATTTGGTGTTATCAGGACGAGTTCTGAAGTCTGAGAAAGAAGTGGAGGGGCTGCAGTAAAGGACAGTTTTGTCCAAAGCCTTCCAACTTACCTGCCCTGCTCTCCAGTTCCTCTCTTCTTCATGCTTCCTTCCTATGAGGGAACCAGCTCTCAACACCAGATCCTCCTCTTTCTATAGCCTTTCTTTTGGTGCCACCACTTCCCTCTAGCCACACCCTTCAGTTCTCCAATTTGTCTTATTTTTAGTCAAATGACCCAGATATTTGGCATGTTAACCTTCATTTCAGTTAACACCAGATAAAGTGAATTCAGTTCTTCCTGTTCTCATCCAAAAGTTGGCCTCATCCTAGTTTAAAAAGAACTGAATTCTTTCTTAATCAGTTTCAGTTATTTGTACGCCTTTACTTTCAAAGTCCTACTGACCTTTTGGTGATTGTCACATCCAGATAGCTGCATTTGATACGTAGACTATGTCCCTGGAATTTGTCCGCAGTGTGTTGGAGCCTTGACAACAGATGACAATTTTGTGCATACTTCAAGGAGTTCTTTAAGTCTGAATTTAACAGAGGCAACCAAAAAATGTGTTTGGTTGCCTCTGGGGGGCACAGGGGGATTGAGAATTGTATCCACCTAACTAAACAGTTCACTCTAACAGTTAATAGTTACAGATGTGCTGTGGTTTTGAATTTTGCCTCTGAAAGTGTATGTTGGAAACTTCATCTCAGATGCAAATGTGTTGGGAGAGGAGGCTAAAGAGAAGTTATTAGACCTTCTCAATGCTGTTATTGTGGGAGTGGGTTCCTTATAAAAGAATGAAGCACCCCTTTGTCCCACTTTTTGACCCATTCTCCGTGATGATTTCTACCATGCTGTGATTCAGCAAAGTCTCTCTTGCCAGGTGCTGGCCCCTGGATTCTGGACTTCTGGGCCACCAGAAGTGAAGCCATAAATTTCTGTTTGTTGTAAATCACTCATTGTATGTCATTCTGTTACTACAGCACAAAAAGACTAAGACAGAATAGCTACACAGGAAGTTTCAAGTAGCATTTGGTTAACTCCCAGTGCCTCTGTGTTAGGACAATAGTGAAACCCTTTGTCAGATCTGGCTAAGGAAGTGACCTCACCCCAGCTCAGAGAAGACTTCTTCCCCCACCTCTCCACCATTGTTTTCATTCTCTATTTTTTTACCCATTCCCCTCAAAAGGCCCTTGCCATGCTACACTGGAGTGGTCCTGTCTAAATCTGAAATATAGCTTGACGTGGTCATTGGGTCTGCTGCCCCCTACCCTGGCCCCCACTGACAGTTCACACTTGGTGAGAGATCTATCCAGAGCCCCAGGGCTGGATCCCAAAGACCACAGGACAGAGTGATATAGAGTCAGCCTAGCAGTTGGGGGGCTATGCTGGACAGTCTCTTCTTGGGCCATGGAAGCCCACAGCTGCATAACCTGGAGATCACAGAAGCTTATAGAGGCGGGCTCTGGGATATAAAAACAATGACACCCACAGGACCAGGGCATCCATGGTCTGTGCTTTGCTAAGTTCACTCCCAAAACATTGTAAAAATCACAGTCATCCTCCTTCTTTCCTATTTCTGTCTCAACCAGTCAATTCCTCCCAGGTTGGTCAAACTCTTTTCTTCTTGCTAGAGGAAGAGGGGATCTCTTCTGGTACGTGCAGAGGAGCCCTAGGTTTTCCAGCCACACTGCTCTGTCCTTTGTGCCAAGCTTCACCTTCTAACTGCAGAATGTTCTCAGCTCTTGGCAGTTGTGGGACTTGAATCTTTCAGTGCTTGCTCACTTTCAGTCCCAATTGCTATGTGGGGATGGGATCTCTCACTGAGATCCACATGGACTCTGTCCCTGGAGGCTGCAGGGACCAGGGTGGTTTTCAAGTCCCTGGCTTTTTGAGAGGAAGTCTGAAACTTCCAGATTGAGCACAACATAAAAACCCTTTTGAAGGTTGTCAATACTTCCTGTGTTGCAATAATAGACACCCCTCCTAGCTGCTGCCCATCTGGGTTTTGCCATTGAACCCCTTCAAGCTCATGGTTGGGGGAGGAGATGGGAGGGTAGGGGATGGGGAGCTTCCTATTTCCACAGGCTCCCTTCCTCCAAATCTCTTCCTGCTTCTGTCTTTGTGGTACAGGGCTGCCACTGTTGGCCTTTGCAGACATGCCTGTGCTCAGCGTCTCCTGTGACCTCTCTAATTGTCCTCTTCCTTACAAACCCCAGTCTGTTGAGGCTTCTCACCCTGTATTTACAGCTGTCTAATCAGCTGGTAATTTGCTTCCAGTCAGTGCCAGATTGTGTTCCTCAGATTCACATCTCCTCTTTCATTTAAGGCAAATTATTGCCTTTCCTCTTTACCACTCATTTTAAATATTAGCTGCCATGTTGTACTGACTAATAGTACCTTAAACATGAAAGTATAAGCTGGCAGTCCAGGAGAGCATTTGTCAGGCTAGGCTAGGGATGTGGCTCAGGGTTAGAGTACTTGCCCAGCATGCCAGCATGCACAAGGCCCTGGGTTCATTCCCTAGCATGCATACACACACACACACACACACACACACACACACACACACACACACACACACAGTTGGGGGAGAAAGAGAGAGAGAGAGAGAGAGGTGTGAGTGCATTTGTCCAGAGCTGTTTAAGTAAATCTCTCACCTTGAAATAAGTCCAAATGCCTGAGACTTGGGCTGGGGGTGCAGCTCAGTGGTAGAGCACTTGCCTAGTGTGCCTGAGGCCATGATTGTGATCTTCAGCACTGCAAAACAAAACAACCCACCACAGTGTCTTAAGTTCTTCAGTTGCGAGTGTCAAATCTAGGTTTTTGGAGGCTTCTTATTTAATTACAGCCAGGAGCTAGTTTTCCTCCAGGTCTCTGCCCCAAATGTCTGGGGTTTAATGGGCAGGAAGGATTGCAAAGCAATGCCAGGGCCCAACCTTAAGATCTCAGGCACACCAGGTTGAAGAGGTTGCCTAGTGTGGGGGCTCAGAAAGTCACACCTCAAATTGAAGGCCTCAGAAGCAAATTTTCTCCTTGAACTTTTATTGTCCTCCTGTTTCCTGTTCCCTTTTGTCCCCCAAGGGAGGCCACAGAAACTGGAATTTCTCTCCCGCAAGATGGGCCATAAAAATGAGAACCCCTTTTCCACGAAGCCAACCATAAAGCCTAAAAATATTGCTGTAGTCTTTCCCTTTTCTGCCTTTCTGTCTTGGAGGTTGCCGTAAAGAAATTCTGTGACCTAGTTTGTCTAATAGAGGTCATAAGACCCCCCCATTTCAGAAGGGGTCCTAACCCATACCTGGGAGAAGGGAATGCTGTACAGAGAGGCCAGGAAGAATCTGAATAGACAGGCCTTGCTGAGTTTCCCCACCCAGTCTATTACTATTCCATTAATCCCCTTCTGTCCAATCTCATTTCTGCATAGCAGTCCATGCTACATCCTAAGAATAAAAATGGGTAATTCACTGGGAATCTTTGAGTTGTCAGTCTGATGACTCCCATTTCACATAGAACTGTGATCAAATTAATTTGTTATGCTTGTATTTTGTTAATCTCTCTTTTATTATAGTCGTGTCAGCTATGACCCTTTATAATGGACAGGAAAGAGATCACTTGTTTTTACTCCCATACACTGTTAAAATCTAAAAACCTACTGACCAAGAATGATAACTGGTTGTTGTCTTGGCTTGTGAGGTGGAGAGACAGAGAGCCAGAAGGTGAGGGAGAGTCAGAGACTAGACGAGGATGGTGGGCTGAGGGCCAGCAGCGGGTTGTCAACCCTGACTGATCTCTTACACATGACTTCATATGCTTCTCGGGATAGGTGTCACTTTTTTTCCTCCAGTACTTGAGGGTTGAACCCCGGGCCTTGTAAATGCTAGGCAAGTGCTCTGGCAGTGAACCACACTCTAAGTCCCTTTCTTACTTTTTATTTTAGGATGTTGTTAGTTGTTGTTGTTAGGTGCCGTCGAGTCGAGTCCAACCCATAGCGACCCTATGTACAGCAGATCGAAACACTTGCCGATTCTGTGCCAGGCAAACGATCTTATTTATGTTTAAGCCCATTGTTGCAGACACTGTGTCAGTCCATCTGGTGGAGGGTTTTCCTCTTTTGCGTTGACCTGCCACTCTTCCAAACATGATGTCCTTCTCCAGGGATTGTTCTCTCCTGACTACATGTCTGAAATATGTAAGACGCAGTTTGGCCATTTTTGCTTCCAAGGAGCACTCTGGTTGTACCTCTTCTAGGACAGATCTGTTGGTTCTTTTGGCAGTCCATGGTAT
>VMDO01035544.1:0-15972 GCA_007922755.1 Pedetes capensis | reverse complement strand
GTGTGTGTGTGTGTGTGTGTGTGTGTGTGTGTGTGTGTGTGTTTGTGTGTGTGTTTGTGTGTATACATATATGTGTATATGTATTTATATATATATGCATGGCTTTTTAGATTGGATATAGAGTATGTAATATTTTATCATAACATGCATATGATGTTAGGCTCTGAATACATGATAATGGTGGTTGAAGTCACTATAATAAATATATAATTTTGTTAAAAAGTCTTATAGTTTAAAATTGTGACAAGTTTCTGTTAAGAGCCTGAGATTTGAAGATTTATTTAGACCAGCACCTAGAGTTACTTTAATGTGTTTTAATCATACCTGTATTAATATATATGTTGTTTCATTACTATTTTATATGTTATTAAACTTATTAGAATGTTGCTATAAGGAACTCTAAAGAACAACAAAATCATCATGCTATCTAAACACAATAAATTTAATTTTATGAATTTTTCAATTATATGCCAGGATTGTTCATCACGTATGAGCATCACGTTTATCACAATCCTAACAGCCCACAGGATGCATATGACCCAATACACATTTATCCTTAGAAACCTTACTTTATTTCTACTTTTGAACTATTGCCAATGATATCATCAATATCATGAGATTTTTAAATTAAACATTTGCTGGCAGCAGTGAGTACTGGCTTATATGTAAGGAAAATGACTACGTAAGTGAAACACTCTGTGGATGCATTAAGTTAGGCTGCCCTCATTGTTGAAACAAGCCACAATGCTCATGGCGGGATCTCTCCCTTCCTCTCCCTTAGAATGATTTTCTCACTACTTCCATCTTTCTCTCCAAACCTTCTTCACTCTACATCAAAAGTGCCCTCCTGCAGTTTCCTGGATTTCTGCCCCTTCTTCACATCTAACCTATAGTAATATGTCCTCTATTATGTCCAGCCTAATCATGATGCTTGGTTCTGAAGACATTTTCAACCTCAATTTTCCAGTCATTCATATTTCACTCATTATCTTTAGGGTTTCTAGGTATTTAATATTTATTTCCAACAAATTGATATTTTAATTATTTTATCTAGATCCTTAAGTTCTTACTTGTGCCTTAAATCTCTATAGATTGAAAGTGAAGAATATGTACTCTTATCTACCTGCTACCTGAGAGAAGGGTCTGGTGACATAGGAGAACCCTCCATGTTTCTTCTACTGTATTAAAATATTCAGTTTTCTGCAAGAATGAGAGGGTGAGCTGGGCCTCACTCTGCCACCTTATTGAGGGTCCCTCAGCCTGAGCCTGGGAACATTGTCCTGCTCTTAAGTTGCACAGAGCCTCTGACCCTAGGCAGGTTGCTGGCTGCAGCTGCTCAGAATTCTGCCTTTTTCTGTCATGTTCTGCTTCAGGCTCACTTTCACTCAAAACACAATGAAAAAGAACTTGCCAAACAGCACACACTATAGATTCTAGGGAAAATGGTCTGATTTTTATAATAAACCTCATGAAATTTTACCTGGTCAATCTAAGATTAGCAGTAATAATAATCAGCCAAATGAGCAATGTATGAACTTTTTTTCTTCAAAGTCCTAAAAAGGCTTTTTCTTTTTCTTTTTTATATTGAACATTTTTAATGTACACCTTAATGTGATTCATTCTGACATGGTTTTTATTGTGGCATTTACATATATGCATTTTGATGTACATTATTCATATAGGTTCCCCCTTACCCTCTTGTATGCTCTTTTTCTTATGTTACCTTTCCCAGTCATTATATTCCTCTCCCTTCTCCCCAGTGTGCCCTAGGATTAAATGTTTTTTAAACGATTAATTTTTGAGGATATTTGTATTGATGAAAAGAGCTTTCCACCATAGGAGAAATGATGTTTTGAATCTCAGAGACAAGTCAATATTAGAATAAGAACATTTTGTACATTTTATAAAATCTCAAAAGACTCTGAACTAAGGGTTGAGGGCGTAGGATATAGCTTAAAGGTAGAGTGTTTGCTCAACATGCAGAGTCTTTGGGTCTGATCCCTAGCACCACAAAAGCTACTAAATACATAAATGAATAAATAGAGCCAGGTGCAGTGGTGCATGCCTGTAATCCCAGTGACTTGGGAAGTAGAGGCAGAAGGATCGCAAGTTCGAGACAGGGGCAGTCTGCGTAAATTAGTGAGATCCTGTCTCAAAAAGTAAAAAAATGGGCCGAGGGCACAGCTCAATGAGATAGCACTTGCAAAGCATGCAAGCATGAGGCCATAGGTTTAACCCCTAGTACCACAAAAAAATAAAAAAATAAAAAATACATACATACATACATACATACATACATACATACATACATACATATTGTGGACTGAACCCTCATTGTGAAATTATGTTGAAAATGATCAGGCCAAAATATAGGATCATTGAAATCAACCTCATTTTGTGACAAAAAAGGAACTGAACTTGCCTTACCATCATCATTTTTGTTGCTCTATTAGAAAAAATATCCGTGTATTTTTAGGCAAAGTAATTTTTGGTGTGAAGTAATTTGTGCAACCAATGCCTGGAATTTACATAATCCTGACATCATATTGTACAAATTTCAACATAAGAACATTTTTAGGCTGGGTGCTATGGCACACATCTGTGATTCCAGAAACTCAGGAGGCTGAGGCAGGAAAATCATGAGTTTGAGGCCAGTGGAAGCCTGAATAACTTAGCAAGACCCTGTTTCAGTGTGTAGCCCAGAGGTAGAACACTTATAAAGTATGTGTGAGGCGCTGGGTTCAATTTTGAAGTACTGAAAGAAAAAAATTAATATTTTTATAACAATTTACTTTAGGGGATATGGTTTAGCTCAATTGGTACAGTGCTCCTCTGCATGCCTTGAGGCCCTGGGTTCAGTCCCCAGCACTGCAAAAATGAGAGGACATGGCAGCCCACTCCCAAAGCAGTCTCCAAAACAATCAGCCATCAAAAACCTTCTAAGAGTTGCTATGATTCAGTCAATGACAAGTAACAATAGATAACTTACTTTAAATAAGAATATAACTCAAGCAATTATTCACTATAATAAAAAATCATTTAATAAAAATGAGATATATGGCAACATGTAGAAAAAACAGATTCTAGAAACAATACATCTCTGAAAAAATATTGATATTAGATTTTATGTATGCCAATAAAAGAAAGTTTTATTCCACTAGGAAAATCATACAGCCATTAAGGTTTTCCTTTATGACCAGATAATTTAAAGTAGAATAGAAAGACTTCGGGCATACTCCATCATAAACCAGATTTCTCCTTTACAAATCTCTCTGAGAAGTGAGGTCGACAAATGTGGCAATAGTAACGTTTGAAAACAAGAGCTCTAGTGACAACTGATTTTGTCTTTGAAGCACGTATATTTATCATTGTTATTAAGAAGCTAGAAATGTGCACAAAGTCTGAAGAAAGCACAGCAGTATAAGTTGTTTAGGAATAAATAGTAAAAGTAATCCTAATGGGATTTTTAGTTGTTGCTAGGTGCCGTCAAGTCAGTGTCTGACTCAACGACCCTACTTAAAACAGGCAAAACACTATTGTCAGTACTTCTCTGCTATTCATAGGGTGTTCAGTGGTTGATAGGATTTTTTTTAGGGGGTGGGTTTCTGGGTCCTTCTCCCAAGCCTACAGAATGGTGTTCCCAGGTGATCTTCCATCCAAGTACTAACCAGACCCAACCCACTTAGCTTTAAGATGATGGGATTGGATGCCACAGTGGTACCGCTGAAGGCAATGGCTTTTAGGACAGGGCATAAGTCAACACAGTGAATTATCTTGTACTAACACAAAGTATAGCAATAAGAAAGTAATTTTCTGTGTTGGTATAAAAACAGGTCTTGACACAAATAAAACTCTATTCATACATATACATATACATACACACCATATATATGCATATATATAGTCCTGGAACAAAGGATTGAAAATTGTAATTTATATAAAAGCTCAAGTAAGGAAATAGGTATGAGATCCCATGAGAAAGCTGATATGAATTCAGACTGGAAGAAAGCTTGAATAGAAGTAGATGGCTTCCCTTCCATTCCAGCAGCAGCATATAAACTAGATTGTCAACATCAATGGCCCTGCTCACTGTTGGAAATTAGGGAGAGATGATATTTAGAAGTCACTGTCTTTGACGAAGAACAGAACTGATGCTTTCTTTCTCTGAAGGAAGCTTGGTCTTGCAGGAAGTAACCTAAAGAAGTCTTCAATTTCAAGAATTCTCTAAAATTCTGGGTGGGGAAAGGAGGCTGAGATACCTGCAGTGTGTGTCACTTTGTTCCTGTGAGCACATGAGCTTAGGAATAGTATGTATGGAGCCAAGAGAATTTTTCCACAGTAAAAATGTGATACCCTGATAAGCACATCATGAACTGACATGAACTCATGTGAGTCACATTTGAGGGAATGCACCTTGGATGCCCAAGGTGTAGGGGCTACACTTAGCAGGCAGGTCCTAGCTGTGGCTCTTCAAAGAGAAAAAGTGAGATGTCCATGTCCTTTATATGTCAGATGGCAATGTCAGGAATATTACGGAAAATGCATCCAAATATGCTGAGTGACCCAGGAATTCATACCACGGTGTGGCTCCAAATGACATCAGACCACCATGAAACTCTTCTTTCTTACTGAGATAAGCAGTATCACAGGAATGAATCCACCTACAAACTTGGTGCATGAAGAGAAGTGGAGAATAACAAGAGTTTCTTCATGCAAAATAAATGTCATTTCCTGACCCTGAAAGTGACAGTAACAAGAAAGCAGATGAGCCTCTTGAGATTTGGAGCCCAGCAGAGGTCATGGATTCCACCTGCTGGATTTCTTATTACCCTGTCCTCTGCTCTTGTCTAGGGTGCTGAATCAGCCCTCTAGCTGCAAACTTAAGAGGAGACATCTAAATGTAGATGTGAAAGGTCAAAGGCAATTATCCTTACTTTGTTTTAGGAATAGACACGCAATCTTAGTGTTGTCTCATTTTAAAAGAATAAATGAAAAAGAGTAAAACAGTAATATTAAATTCAAGGAAATCTTCTATTATGCTAAAGAAACAAAATATAACAATAAAGGACATATTTCTCAACAGATTCACTATAGGGAAGAGAAGTAAATTTTAAACAGCATCTGTTGTTATCTTAGTCAAATTTATGGAGCATGGATTGTATGAAATAAGAGATAAGATAGAAGGACAATGTGAGGTGAAAAGTTAATTGACAGGCAAACAAATTAAAAACAAGGAAGCTAGATAACATAAAGGAAGACTGCTATAAAACCAAATATGCATCAACATAATTATAAACAATACACATTATACTAAAAAAGAACAATTCAAAAAGCAACTTAATGATAGGGTGTACATTTGTGTGTGCTTGCAATTAGCTGTCTGACTAGAAAGCCTCTTCTAAATCTAGGGGTGTTTCCTCTTTTAATTTTTTGCTGTACTGAAGGGCTGAACCCAGGGCCTCCCACATGCCTTGCAAGTGCTCTGCCACTAAGCTGCACTCCCAATCCCTTTTTTATTTTTTAAATTGAGATATGGTCTCACTAAGTTAAGTAGGCTGCTTCTGGACTCAAACATGTGATCCTCCTGCCTCTGCCTCCCAAGTTACTGGGATTATAGGCATGTACGACTGAGACCAGCCGGCAGGGGTGGGGTTCTGGAAATGACAAGAAACCTGCTATTTACCTTAGAAAAGCTGGAGAAAAGTAGATATTTCCCCCTTTTTCTCTTTGGCACATGTTGTTGTTGTTAGGTGCCCTCGAGTCGGTATCCATCTCATAGCAACCCTCATAGGGTTTTCAATGGCTGCCTGTTTCGGGATTGCCTTGGGAGTGGATTGCCAGGCCCTTCTCCCATTTTTGCAGTGCTGGGAATTGAACTCGGGACCTCAGAGACTGCAGCACAGCACTCTACCAACTGAGCTAGATCCCAGCCCTTTGGCACATAGTGGGGTCATTTATGCCTAGGCTGACAAAGTAGACAGCACCACAAAAAGTCTGACTCTTGAGCCAGGCTCCCAGTCACTGGGATTATAGAGTGTCCAAATATGTAATCCCAGTGATTTAGGAGACAGGCAGAAGAGTTGAGAGTTTGACCTGACAGCAGCCTGTGTAACATCCTGAGACCCTGTCTCAAGATAAAAGAGTAAAAAATGGGCTGGGGTTGAAGCTCAGTGCTAGAGCACTTGCAAAATATATGCAAGGAACTGGGTTCAGTCTCCCAGTACCTAAAATTAAATAAGTAAATGAATGAATAAATAAATACTAAAGAGAATTTGAATCTTGAGACACTGTTCTTCAAAAAGAGGAGGGAATTTTTGAGAAATTCTTAGTACATTCAGTTTTCAGCAGTGTGGCAGTGAAGGTTCCGGATGACAGAGTCGGCAAAGACATTGTCCACTGCTTACTAGTGGGGCCAACAATATCATAGGTGACTATCCAGCAGCAGTGGTGCCCATAAAGTGTCCCAGGTAGACAGTTCCTGTTGAGTCAGTTGTCTGTACCTGACCAGTATATGTTTTCCTGCCAATTCAGGATCTAGTTCTTTAGCTCATTCACTCCTTCAGGGGCCACATGAGCATTTGAATATACTTTCTACAAACCTCTTTTCTACTTAATTTCATAGAAAATTAACTTTATTGTGTAAAACCAAGAAATTCAATTAAATTAAATAATTTTGGGGAATAATTTTTCAGAAATTTATAATATTATACAAAGAACCTATAATATTGGGAAGAAAGGAGAGGAAGTAGATATCAAATGTTTCTGAAGAATTGAGAAACCCTGAAATGCAAATGATAATCAAGAATACAGCATAACAAAGCTTTTTGAGGGTGAAAAACTGTATGGGAATTTATATACTGAAGAGGCTTACAAGTTACTAGAAGAAGTCTATTTAGAAAGTCTCAATATTTTTTTAATATATCCTAAAATCAAATGTTTGAATATTAAAATGAGGATTGAAAGCTTTGAATGAAGCAGAATTCACAAGTTTCTTGACTACAAAATCTTTCAGACTCTTGATATATAGCGTGCATAATAGTTCTTGAAAAATGATACGATATATTCCATTTACCAAATTATTGAGCCATGGAGACTTTTTTCAAATATATCTCTTGTTTGTAATGTTGAGTCAAAAATACCAGAAAATGATAAAACAAACATCACCTTCCGGAAAACATGACTTTCAAGGTCAAGTAATAAATACTTTAAGTACCAGGCACAATAAATGAAGCACATCACAGAAGAAAATTACAGTGAATTAAACTTCTGTACATCATTTCTTGAAAAGCAATTAGGCCATTTGTGAATTTTGAGAAAAACACATCTAAAAATGCTTTCCCTAGCCAAGTTACCATTCATATGAGAAAATTATATAAGGGCATCCTCAGATTTGAATATCCTCTGAAAATACAACACCAACCATTCTCCCCTATATTTTATCTCTGAATGATGTGTACTACTCATTCTAGGTAGTCATAGAAAGATGTTATGTAATTGAATACACCCATGACATGTTATGGGATCCAATATGTACTATTTTGAGAGAGACACTAGGGAAGTCTTGATACACCAATAAATGACAGAGCCATGAATACCTTGTGTTTTCTGGGGCCTTAGAAAAACTGGACAATGATTGCTTTGGCTGTCATGGCTAAGACACGAATAAGGTGAATGTTATATATCATTTATATCTTGTATGTAACTGTGAAGATCATTGGAGCACCCAGAAGCAAGTTTGAACATTAATACGCAGGTGCTTACTAATGACAGTATGTAAGTAACATAGAGCTAGGAGCTGTGGAAAATATAAAATATGTTGAAGGCAATTGACGTCCATTCTCCTGAGACCTTTACAATTTGGAATGTGTCTGAGTCCACATCAATCATTCCAAAAACTCTATTCAATTAATGACATTTTAAACTATTTAAAAATGATATGAAGATGCATAGGGATCTTTTAAATTAATAAAATAACAAATTTGCAAGCTCTGGGGTGTCATTGGTAAGCAGATGGTTTAAACACATTGAGAGCTGCTTTTGTTTCTAGTTAGCACTTGTTTTTATAATCTCATGACCACATGCAGAGGTCTCTCCCAGCTCTCTGTTTTTATCTCCCTTTAACAAGATATGACAGTCACAAAAGACTTGTTTATTCAAACTGCTTCTTCAGAGTCATGATTGATTTTAACAAGGTTAGACAGAATTTAGCATTGTCACCCAAATTGAAAGTTAACAATATCTGGCCCTAGACAATACAAGGTGTCTATAAATAATTCCTTTTCTCCATTTGAAATGAATTTAATTAGATATTTTGACTTCATTTCTTGCTCTGACTTAGATAACAATAGTATTAAATTCTTACAATTATGTAGCACAAGGACACAATCTTTTATCCAAAACTCCTAGGACCAGAAGTATTTCAAAATTCACATATGCACTGTATGTACATATGTACATATGTATGTACTCACACATGCACATATATAAAATATACATATATATATAATGTGGTAATGTAGTGCATATGTGATACAATTTTTAACACAACTCCCTTTGTTACAAAAATAAGACATAGTTAGGAGCAGTGGCACATGCTTGTAATTCCAGTGACGCAGGAGACTGAAGTAGGAGGATAGCAAGTTTGAGGCCAGAGGAAGCCTACATAATATAGTGATACCCTGTCTCAAAATAAAAAGTAAAAACAAACAAACAAAAAAGGGCTGCAGGTGAGTCTCAGGGGTAGATCACTTGTATGAGGCCATGAGTAAAACCCCCAAGTACCTCAAAAATATAAAAAGACCAAAACATGGTTATTATGAAAACTTAAAGACATTAATATGTCACAGAGTTCCAGGTAGAATGATTTTCTTCTATTGCCAAAAAGCAAGTGAGAAAGAAAAGCTTTTATTTTTCTGGATTTCAAAATTTTCAATAAACAGTTTTGGGCCTGTGTTGCCTTTGGAAAACTCTTTCATATTCACCAGTGTGTACACATACACCTCATTTTGAGCAGCAGCTCTGTTACTAAAAAAATAGTATATACATATATAAAATATTTCCTTATATGTTAAAGTGTCAACTCTTCTCACTTGCACCTGGTGAAATCCAAGTAGACACGGGATTGTAGAGATTCTTTCTGAGTCTTATAAAATTCCTGTAACTTTGTTTACTGAGGATTTTTCAGGAACAAAAATCTATGCATTATATCTGTTGTTGTTAGGTGCCTCCAGTTGGGTCTGGGCTGATTCAGAGCTACCCTCATAGGATTTTCAATGACTGATTATTTCAGGATTGCTCCAGGAGTGGACTGCCACAACCTTCTCTAATTTTCATGGTGCATTTAACTCAGTGGGTAGAGCGTTGCGCTGCAGTCTCTGAGGTCCCGAGTTCAATTCCCAGCACCACAAAAATGGGAGAAGGGCCTGGCAATCCACTCCCAAGGCAATCCCGAAACAGTCAGCCATTGAAAACCCTATGAGGGTCGCTATGAGTCGGATACCGACTTGATGGCACCTAACAACAACAACAACAACAAGAATTGAACTCGGGTCCTCAGAGAATATGGAGCAGCACTCTACCAAATGAGTGAAACCCCAGCCCATGCATTACATTACTTTACATAAAATATGTCCATATTTTTGTGGTTGTTAGGTGCCCTCGAGTCGGTATTCGACTCATAATAACCCTATGTACAATAGGTGAAACACTATTATTGGTGCTTCTCTGCTATTCATAGAGTTTTCAACAGCAGATTGATTTTGGAGAGTGGGTTTCCAGGTCCTTCTCCCAAGCCTGCAGTATCTGGTGTTCCCAAGTGGTCTCCCATCCAAGTTCTAACCAGGCCCAATCCTGCTTAACTTCTAAGATCTGATGGGATTGGAGGCCACAGTGATATGGCTCCAGGCAAAATATGTCCATAGCTCTTCATAAATCCCAGTAGGGAGGCCCAACACCCAGCACTGAGGCCATTGTATTTTTGACGCTTGTATTCATCTCTGATGGTCTTCTACTGTAGGGCCATGACACCTCCTCACCTCAGTTTACCCCATGTGCTTAATTTCCTTCCTGCATGTCATGGTACTACTCTTTCCATCCATTCCTACTTCTCATTTTAGTCATCTTCTCAAACTTGTTTGCATATCCATTTGAACCGTATGGTTGTGAAAGCTGGATATTGAATAAGGGAGATAGGAGAAGAATTGATCATTTTGAATTATGATGCTGGAAACAAATATTAAATATATCATGGACTGCCAAAAGCACCAACACATTTGTCCTAGTAGAAGTGCAACCAAAGTGCTCCTTGGAAGCAAGGATGGCTAGACTGTGTCTTAAATATTTTGGACATGTAGTCAGGAGGGACCAATCCCTGGAGAAACACATCATGTTTGCGAGAATGGCAGGTTAACAGAAAAAAGTAAAACCCTCAACAAGATGGATTGACACAGTGCCTGTAACAATGGGCTTAAACATAAATAAGATTGTGTGCTTGGCACAGAATCAGGGGGTGCTCCATTCTGTTGTACACAGGGTTGCTGTGAGTTGGACCCAACTCTATGGCACCTAAGAACAGCAATGACTTTAACTTCTATAGGATCTTGAACATACATCAAAACATTTAAACATTTATTCATGATTGTAGCTTTGCTGCAAATCACCTGCCTGCAGTTTTATGCACACTTTTATACATGCTCAGCTAACAAGGGTTACCAGATTCCAGAAACTATATACTGTTCATTTAATCTATGAGGTTGTTTTCTGTTATAAGTTTCCCCACTGGACCACACAGATAAAACATTGAGAATCAAGAGTAATAGTAAAAGTATTCATTGTTGTTGTTGTTGTTGTTAGGTGCTGTCGAGTCGGTATCCAACTCATAGCGACCCTCATAGGGTTTTCAATGGCTGACTGTTTCGGGATTGCCTTGGGAGAGGATTGCCAGGTCCTTCTCCCATTTTTGCGGTGCTGGGAATTGAACTCGGGTCCTCAGAGACTGCAGCACAGCACTCTACCAACTGAGCTAAATCCCAGCCCCAAAAGTATTCATAGCAGGCACATATCCAACCCAAGATTGAATACTAGTTTTCTGTCTTTAAAGACTGTGACATTATCATATATTCCAGCTTCTCTATAAATACTCTCTGAACAACTCCTTGATTAATTTTCCCAAACAAAGGATATGAGGATTGGGTATGATGTATTCATGGAATTCTTACAAGAATTTGTGAATTTTTATGCCTCTTAAATATTGGAAAATGTCCTTTGTTCTAGGTTGATGTGATGAATTATTTCAAACTATCATGAATGAATCACACCTGATGAATTCACCCACTTGTGTGATCTTCACATGCATTAAATTTGGTTTGACATTATGACTTATTTTGACCAGTAAAATGTCAGAGTATCATTGTCAAAGTTCCAAGTTTCAGTTTTAAGATGCGTTGTGCCTTCAGCTTTGCCTCTCTTATGCTCAGATATTCCATTTAAAGGGGTCAAGGGTATTCTCCTTGAGGAATAGGCACCATGGGAAGAGGGAAGAACTGAAAAATAGAAAGAATAAGAATAGAGAGAGGCTCAGCCAGTTATGAAACATTTCAGTCATCCAACCTGGGACAGCAGACCTGCGAACAAGGCCATCATGGATGTCACCGAAGATCACCAGAAATGTGGGACTGATCAAAATGGAACAGAGATAAGACACTAAGTTGAACTGAAGACTGAACTCAAAAGTGTGAGGACACAACCAGTAGTTGTGCTTTAAAGTCACTGAGTTCTGAAGTGTTTTTATATACTCTTGCAAGGGGTGGTACCTATTCTCTTTTGGATCTTAAATGTCCCCTAGAAGTGCATGTCTTAAAGGCTTGGTCCCCAGCTCAGTGCCATTGAGAGGTGATGGAGACTTTAAGAGGTGGTGCCTTGTGGGTGTCTTAGGTCATTGGGAGTATGCCCTCATTAGTGACAGCCCAGCCCCCCTCTTCTTCTCTCTTTTGGCCCAGGCCATGATGTGAATGTATTGCTCCACCTATTCCCACCATGATGTGCTTTCAGAGGCCCAAAGCAACAACATCATGGACTGAAACTTTCAAAATCATGAATGAAAATCAACCTTTTCTATTTGTAAGTTAATTAACTCATGAATTTGTTACAGTACTGGAGAGCTGACTAACACAGTACAAAAAATGAGATGGTATCTTAACAAAAATATAAATTGTGCCATTGGCTCTAAGGCCAAGAAGTGTTGGATGCTGTGATATTGGTGAGAAGACTGCCACTGGAGACTGGAAAAGGGCAAGCAGTGTAAATCAGAGGCAAGAAAACTGATCATTGCCCTGTGGAAACTTGGAAGGTAAAGCGTGCACTTGACGGGTGTGAGACATTAGCTAGAGGAATTCTAGACAGTATGCTGAAGAGGGCAGTTGGCTATTTATTTATTTATTTATTTATTTATTTATTTTGCGGTACTGGGGGTTGAGCCCAGGGCCTCGCACTTGCTTGCTCTGCAAGCTCTGGACCACTGAGCTGCACCCCCAGTCCATTTTTTCACTTTTTGAGACAGGGTCTCGCTAAATTACGCAGACTGCCTCTGGTCTCGAACTTGCGACCCTCCTGCCTCTGCCTCCTGAGCCGCTGGGATTACATGCATGTGCTACCGTGCCCAGCCAGTTTAGGTACATGAAACTCAATGAATTTATGAACGGACTGTTTAGTTCTCTGAACATTTTCTAAGTTTCTAAATATATGGAAAAAATCAAGCATATCCAGTATATATAGAATTAGAAATAGAGCTATTTCTCAACTCCTGCCATCCAAATATATTCTCAAAGTAAGAATTGTCATGAGGCAATAAATAAATAAACAAATAAATAAATGAATCCAAAGATTATTTCCTTTTTCTTTTCTTCCTTCCTTGCTTTCTTTTTTTTTTTTTTTTCTTTTAAGCTATACTTGGGTGTTGAATCCAGCACTTTGCAAATACTTTGCAAGTGCTCTACAACTGGACTACACTCCCTCTAATTTTTTATTTTGTCTTTTGGGTTAGGGTCTCACTAAGTTATGCAGGTTGCCTCTATTCTCAAAAATCACAACCCTCCATCTGCAGCCTCTCAAATCACTAGGATTACAGGTGTGAGACACCATATCTGGCTTACAAGACTCTTTTTTAGGATCTCTAAAAAATATAAGAAATGTCAAGTTTACACTTATATCTAAAAGAAAGTAGATAAAATAATAGAGGGATTTACAAGAATGGAATCATAGCACATGTCACCATGCAAAAACGTCATTCCTGACCCAAAGTAGGTGCTGTTGCGTCCCAAATAATTATGACTGTATCTATTAAGGAGTTAGAGAAATTTCCCTAAGATTCCTAGGAAACCCACATGCCTCAGAAGAGAATTATATTAGTGAAAATGATGTCAGTTTACATTAAAAACCAGATTATTCAAAAGGAGAACAAATGACCTCATTTCTTTTCTCATCAAATTTTTTTTATTGGACATTTTTAATGTACACCTTAATGTGATTCATTCTGACATGATTTTCAATGTGGCATTTACGTATATGCATTTTGATGTACATTATTCATATAGGTTCCCCCTTACCCTCTTGTATGCCTGCCCCCCACCCTCCCCATCTAAGTCTTCTCTATCATTTACTGGGTAATATTTTTCTATATGTACTTGAGTCCCAGTTCTGTTTAAGATAGAAATTTTTCCTGTAGTGAACTTTGTTATTATTTTGTCAGAACAATTGCATGCATTTTCTATACCATTTACATTGACACCTTTCTTAGCTTTTTTTTTCATTTTATTTTGATCTGACCTTTGAGTAGGATGTTTCTTCTCATCAAATTTTTATGACCACATTGTGCGAGCAATGCAGAAGTAAACTTGGATAATTTTTCATGTTAAAGGAACAAAATGTAGCTTCCTTAAAAAGTAGAGCCAAGATTCAAGAGGACATCTGGAAGGGTCATTTAGAACAAAACATTAGAAAAATACTCATGGGGAACAAAAATAGATCTTTTTCAAGGATCAGACCATGTCCCCAGTATAGGGGCTTCTAGCAAAGTGTGTCTGGCTAAGTTTCCCACTCTTCTCCTTCTTGAACATAAATGTCTGATGGTTGTCCTTTTCTTGTTCCATTATTATGTGCTTTTGGTAGAGGGGTGGTATAGATAACAGGTTTTACAATTCATTGATCTCTATGTTAAGATAAGCTGCATGCAAGCAGCCTCATTTGTGTATTAGTCAGATTCAGATTCTGAATTACTGCATGTTAAGCCTGCTGCCATAATTTGATGCAATTTATGGGCTCCTGAGGGTGAACGACTGTATATGCAATGAAGAAAGAACATAATTATTTCCGATCAAAGAAGGTATAAATTAAAATTCAAAATATGGCTATGAATTCTTCCCAATGTGGTACACTGTTAGGTGCTGTGGAGTTGGGTTCAGTTCACGGCAACCCTATATAACAGAATGAAACACTCCTCGACATTGTGCCATGCCTAGTACTATTATCAGTGCTTCTCTGTTATTCAAGGGGTTCTCAGTGGCTGGTTGTATTAGGAGTGGGCTGCCAGGTCCTTCAGACCTTGAATTGTAACTTTTCTGCTCCTCAAACTCAGAAGTGGACTCAGAAGTGGAATCTGTTTCTCATTCCTTGGATGTGACTTACTGATAGTATATAATTTCTGAAACTGAACATTGGTGGCCTTACCTCTTCTATTCTGAGTTACTCAGAGTGCTATCTCAAGGTCACCCTGCTCAGAAGCCAATGTAGCCATGACAGGTCACTCAGGGGAGAATCTAAGACCCCTCAGACCACAACCAAGAACAACTTCTGGGTACGTTGAGTGAACTCATTTCTCCAGACTGAATTTTCAGCAGCTACTTAATTAAGCCCAGGAAAAATGAAGAGGATCCACCAAGCAGCCGAGGTGACATTCCTTGGCTAGAATCACTGAGGATGACATGAGGTATTGCTGGTGAGAGAGTAAATGGCATGAGAGCCAACTGTGGAAACAAAGAATGAAGACAACAAATGCAGCCATTGAATTTTAGTGCCTGAGTCACAGCTGCATATACTCTACCATAGTTAATGTTATTTCAAAATTTTTTCTAATACTTATATGGGACAATTTTTCTGAACTACTTGAAAAATTTATACTAAGTGAACTCAGTGCCATTACCATGCATATTATAGTTTTTTAGGACCCAGCTAGTTCTTTTATTCTTATATAGTATTTCATATAAGAAGTGTCAGCAGTATCAATATCAGAAATGTCAGAAAATTGCTTTCATATGAGGAAAGAAATCAAGTAATGTGTACAGTCGGAAATACTAGCTTTCTTTTCTTGGTTTCTCCTCATACAGAAATGGCAGGGACAGCTAGAATATGGAGAACAGATGTGAGGGCAGCTGGGGACTTCAGAGATGGGCAGTGTCATGAGGCTGACAATCTTGATCCAAGGAGGTGGACCTTCAAACCATGGTGTGAGCCTGATGATGGTCTCACTGAAATGACACACATAATTATTTTTGAGATTAAAAGAATGATTTTAGAAAACCATTCCTGATATTCCTAAAATGTTTATTTCTAAATATTCAAGTATTTAAATTTTTGACATTTATAAATCTGTTTTTAGATCATTTCAATTTGGGGAACATTATTTCTTTATTTGAGTACATTCCTGCCACAATGCTAAATGTCATAAGGACAAAAAAGAAGATACAACACAAATCCTATGTGACGACTTCACACATAATATCTTAACATAAAGAAATTCTCTACAAAATAACAAACTAGATTCACAATCATTTAATATTATATCGACCTTTGAAAAAGATAAATTTTTGGTTTTAGTATCAATTAAGTATTTTAATTTTGCACAAAAAGAGGAACAAAAAGATATTACTGCAAACATATTGTTAAATGTTTCTGAATTATAGATCAAGGATTTGAAAGTTG
>VMDO01035543.1:0-16076 GCA_007922755.1 Pedetes capensis | reverse complement strand
AGCTTTCCTCACATTTAACCAGCTATCCTAGCACATTTTCTGCTGCTATAACAGAACACCACTGACTGGGTAATTTATAAAGAATAAAAGTTCATTTGGTTCATGATTCCAGAGGATGAGAAGTCAAACACCACAGCACTGGCATCTGATGAAGGCCTTTGTCATGCATCTTAGCATAGCAAAAAGCCCACAAACAAGCAAGAGACACAGGATAGAGGCCAAACTTCATCTTTTTGTTAGGAACCCACTCCCATGATAGCTCACTCACTCCCACAATAATGACGAATGACATTAATCCATTCATCACATCCTGGGCACAATGGGGTAGGTGTTGGATTCCCAAAGCCTTAGAAAACTCCACCTCCATGGCCTTTTGGGCTTAGCCCCAGCTTCAGGTCTTTCAGGTTGGAGTCTTGTGCCTGAGGGCTGATGCTGCACACTGGTAGCTCTACAGCTCTGGGGTCTCAGGAGCAGACCCATTCCCACAGTTCCCCTGTCAGGGGCTCACTGTGGTGGCTCCATGTCTGCAACAAGTCTGACTGTGTACCAAGCTGTCTGCAGCTTTAAAATCTAGGTGGAAGAATCCTTGCCCCTAGAGCTCTTGTATTTGCATACCTGTAGAATTAATAACACATAGGCACTGCCAAAGTTTATAGTTTGTCCTTTGTAGAGCAGCAAGTTGGGCCACACTTAGGCCCACTTGAGTCATGGCTGGGAGGCTTAGAAATGCTGTGCCAGAATGCTGGGTACAATGTCCCAAGGGACTCCAGCAGGGAACCCAGAGAGGGCATATCAGCCCCATCCCTCAAAACCATCCCTCATGCCCAGAGCTCTGGGTCTGCAGTGGGAAAAACAGCCTGGAAGATCTCTGCAATTACTCTGGGTCTTTTCCACCAGTGTCTTGATGATCCTTCTATCCACACTAAACTCACTTTCTTGACTACACCCTTGATTTTCTCTCTCAACTATACCTTTTCATTCTTTACATGGCCAGCCTGGGAATTTTCCAACTCTTTCCATCCTGCTTCTCTTTTAATTATAAATCTCATCTTTAAGCCAATTTCTCTCTTGAATTTCCCTACATGTAGGCCAATGGCCACCCAGTAACCTGAATGGTTTGTTGCTTAGATATTTCTTCTGACCGATATCCTATTGCTCTTAGGATGTGTATTCCATAAAGTCTTAGGACACGAATGCAATTCTGCCAAGCTCTTTGTGGCTGTGCAACAAGGATAACTTTGACTCTGGTTTCCAATACCTTGTTCCTCACTTCTGTCTGAGGTCCCAGAATAGTCTTTACTGTTTATCTTACTACCAACATTCTGGTCGCAACCACTTTAAGTAATCTCCAAGATTCAGACTTTCGCTGTAGCTCTCCTCTCCTGTGTCCTTACTAGCATTGCCCATAATGTTCTGCTTATGCCGATATAGGCATTTTCCAATCTGCTTCTCCAAATTCTTCTATCCTCTACCCATTACCCACTTGCAAAGTCACTTCTGCATTTCCAGGTGTTTGTTATAACAGCTCTACTTCTCTACTTTTTGTCTTAGTCCATTTTCTGCAGTACAACAAATACTACACAATAGGTAATTTATACACCATAGAAATTTATTTTCCTCATGGCTCTAGAAGATGGTAAGTTCAAGACTTCTCCAACTACTGAAGGTCTTAAGCCTGTGCCATAACATAATAGAAATTCAAGCAAGCACAGGGAAGACAGAACGAGGCTGGGGGCCAAGCTACATCCTTACATCAGGAACTCAACTCCTGCAATAAATAATCTATTCCTTCAACAATGGCAATAACCCATTCATGAGGACAGAATCCTCATAACCTATTCATCACTTGGTGGGGGGTACTGGGGGTTAAACCCAGGGCATGGCACATAATAGGCAAGTGTCCTACCACTGAACTGCACCCCCAGCCACCCTCTTTTTTTGAAATTTTGAAACAGTCTCCCTAAGTTGCACAGGCTGCCTCTCACATTGAATTTGCAATCTTCCTGCCTGAGCTTCTTGAGTCACTGGGATTACAGACGTGCACCACAGGGCCCAGCTCCTAATCACTTTTTAAGGTTCCCGCCTCTTGTACTGGCACAATGGCAATTAGATTTCAACATGAATTTGGAGAGGACATTCAAAGCATAACACCAGCAAAATTATGTGCAAAATCATGCTTTTGTGTAGGGTAAAACCAGAACCATACCTGTTATACCAGTATGACTCCAATAACTTCTCCTTTCAGTTTCAAAAGTGGCCCATTAAAATGTCAAATCTTATAATCATCCAAAACAAATAAATGTCCTGAAATAGGTATTAGAAAGATCAGAGCCAAGTGACAAGGAGTAAGAAAGTAGGTAATGTGTAAACATTCAAATTATGATCCGTAGGAAGGCCACAGGGGAGGGCCTGGGAAAAAGCCCTAGGGCAGCTCCTGAGCTAGAAGGTGGAGAGGAGGGTCAGTGGGGGAGGGGGGGAGAGAGAGAGAGAGAGAGAGAGAGAGAGAGAGAGAGAGGGAGAGGGAGAGAGAGACAGGGGGAGGAAGGGAGATGTTAACAGCTGAGTGAGGTACTAGTGCTAGAAACCACAGCAGAAGTAGGGACAGGTCACAGGAAAGAGGAAGAGGGTCGCGTTGCATGACTGAAGGACAATGTGGGGATGGGAGATGATGAACATGACCTGAGTAGGGGCCCAGCAGCCAGAAAAATTTAACACATAGGAGCCCTGCAGCCAGGGATAGGCATCTGAGCCTGGCGTGATGGGCAAGGACAAATGTCATAAGGAAATATTGGAACAGATGGTGGTGAAAATTATGCGCGCGTGCACACACACACACACACACACACACACACACACACACACACACACGGCCAACAATTTTAGCCAGAAGCATTGCAGGTGGACTCTTACAGAAGAAATAAATGACAAGAAAATGCCTTCAGGGAAGGAAGGAATAGACATGTAGAAATAAAAGACACAAAGTAGATCATTTCAACAAGCTTGTTTTGAATTTATCTTTTTTAGTGGAACTAGCTTTGAATCTTAAAATGCCTATTAAATCTTCTCTAAGGAAGAATAAGAGACACTAATTCCCATGTTATTACACAATGAACAATACTGATTTGTAGATAGTTCACAATAATTTCTTATGTATATAGAAGTCTTGCTGATGTTAAGTGCCATCGAGTTGGTATCCAACTCATAGTGACCCTAGTACAACAGGTGAAATACTATTAGTGCTTCTGTGCTATTCATAGGGTTTTCAGTGGTGGATTGTTTTTTTGGGAATGTGCTGCCAGGTCCTTCTCCCAAGCCTACAGTACCTGGTGTTCCCAGGCGGTCTCTCATCCAAGTATCAACCAGACCCAACCCTGCTTAGCTTCTGAGATCTCATGGGATCGGACACCACAGTGCCACGGCTGCAGGCAAAGAAGTCTTAAACATCACTGATTATAATTCCATTGAATTATATTCTTTCAAATGTATAGTTACATATATTAAAGGCTACATGACTTTTCTGATATTCTGACTACTATTTTGGAAGAGGAGGAGGAACATAGGATCTATAACCAAGTTGGCTATGTTTTCAGGCTTTTTAAATTATTATGTGGCCCCTTTCCTAGCCCTACATCTTGACAAGTTTCTATTTGGACCAGCAAGAGAAGTCATTGCCTATGCATATCTTAACTAGTTCTGAATACGATTAAACCTGTACCTGCTGATATATGGTGAAGAGACCCATGGGTCCTGTGTAAACCTGGAGTTCTTTGTTGTGCTACTTTTCTCCCACATAAGAAGTCCACATCTAACATGAAGATTCTTCTCTAGGAGAAAGCCGATGGCTGCCATGCATCTCTGTATTTCAGTGTCCACACTGCCCATATAGAGAGATCTGTTTGCAGTGGACCTGAGTTCTATGCAGAGACTGACTTTTTGCAGTTGACTCCCTGTCCTTCCCTTTGCTTCTGGTATAATGCTCCTGTATAAAATGCCTCGTTCTTTTATCCACAATTTTCTCCAGAGGAACCTATCCCTTCTCTTTTTTTCTTTTTTTTTTTTACTGTACATTTTTAATGTACACTTTAATGTGATTCATTCTGACATGCTTTTCATTGTGGCATTTACATATATGCATTTTGATGTACATTATTCATATAGAGGAACCTATCCCTTCTCTTGAATAAATGAGAGGGGGTTCTCACTCCCCAAGTTTTGTGCTAGCTCCTTAGCCTGGGCAGGATGCCTCTTCTCTCTGGTGTAGGAGGTCCCCAAACCTGTTTCTTCTTTCAGAATCTCCTCCTTTGTGTCTCCTACAGTTCTCTCTAGGACTGCCTCCTCAGTTGGCATAGAAATTAGGTCTTTCCCCATCACTGGAGCTTGAAATACAGAGACCTGGGTTCTTTTTGGCGCAGGCTGCTCCCTTTTGCTTCCATGTGGACCTACAGCACCTGGATATCTCCTATGTTTCCACTGGCTACACACCAACTGGGGCTGGGATTTGGCTCAGTTGTTAGAGCACTGCGCTGCAGTCTCTGAGGTCCCAAGTTCAATTCCCAGCACTGCAAAAATGGGAGAAGGACCTGGCAATCCACTCCCAAGGCAATCCCGAAACAGTCAGCCATTGAAAACCCTGTGAGGGTCGCTATGAGTCAGATACCGACTCGATGGCACCTAACAACAACAACAACACACCAACTATGAATCAAGACCTCTCAGACCCTTAATCAACAACATGTTGTTCTTTAAGGCCATGTTAGGTCTTAATCAACCAAAATTGACAGAGAGCAGCATTCTTCAGTCAAGAGAGCCCTCAGAATAATTAGAACCCCAGTTACTTAGACAGTATCACATTCACTGGCTCTCAAAATTTCTCTGAGTTGTGGCTAGAAGCTGAGGATTCCCCAGTAAATACAGTTTCATACATTAAATAGATCACAGTCCAAAAGTCTGACACACTATCTTCATGCATTTAGATTCATTTGGGTGGAGATAATTGTGCATTGTAAACTTATCAGCATGTTTTTAAAGTTAGGTTCACTGAAGTAAAATTCGCACACTATAAATTTCATCTTTTTAGGTGTATAGTCCTGTGAATTGTTACTAATGTATGTAGAAGTGGAAGTACTACCATAATCAAACTAAAATTGTCACTCAATTACCAATTCCTGGAATGCTGAACTTGTTTCTCTTTTACAATCCCTCTCTAATATAACATCACTAAAACATCACTCTGAAGAAAAAGAATTCCTATTCCCACCTGCCTCCCTCTCCGCTTTCCAAGGAAAACAAGGACATGTTCCTTTGCAAAAATAACAAAAGATTTTTTTGAGGCTCTGAAATCTTTGCATGTAAGAAATAAATTTTAGGGTTTTTTTTAAAGACATTGATATGTGAAGTCATATTATTGTAGCATAACCTAATCAGTGGTGTCTGATGCAGGTGTAGAAACAAATTTATAAAGTTTAATACAACTGGCAATATAAGACTTTAATTCTGAATTAATTCACTCCTAGATTCCAGTTGTCCCAAAACTAGTCAAGTTGCCCTAAACCA
The DNA here is from genome assembly GCA_007922755.1 of Pedetes capensis. NCBI lineage: Eukaryota > Metazoa > Chordata > Mammalia > Rodentia > Pedetidae > Pedetes > Pedetes capensis. The sequence goes on along the minus strand of VMDO01035543.1, from coordinate 10,523 downwards.
TTTTTCAAGAACAGCAAAAGGATTGTATCATATATTCTCAAATCTAATCTGCACCCTTTCAACAGTTTTAGTTGGCTAAAAAATCAGATATCAGAATCATGTGTGGATTAGATTCAAGGTCAAGTAAGCTCTCTTGCACAAATCTGATCAGCACAAAATTCTAATCTGCATTTGATTTTGTAGCTCTCTAAAACTGTTGAAAGTGTACAAATTAGATTTGAGACTATCCAGTAATTCCCCCCAATTTTTTAATAAGTCACATAATCATATGGGAAAATAGAGAGGAAGAACAAGAAGTGGAGGAATACAGAAATTGTTCAAATGTTTTAGTTATAGAAATATAGATATGATTTAAATTCCTGCTGGTATTCTAGAGAGGTTTCCTATAACAATGTAAGTTTTTGTGGACAGGGTCACTCTGTTCTTTTAGTGACTAAGTAATAAATTCATAACATATAAAACCTAGTACAATTCCCATTGATAATTTCTGTTTAGTTTTTGTGGGCTTATGACTAATGCTAGATTTTGTATAATTGAAACCTACCAGAATGAGGAGTAATTTATTTAAATATTTAACCTGATTTTTCTCTTGAATGTGTAATATTCCCTATTTTACTTGGGAAGGAGAGGAACTAAATGGAGCTCTGAATATGAAATTGACATTTTTCATGTCAATAAGCACCTTCCAATATTTTAAACACATATGGATATAGTAGAAATAACTAAATCCATAGGTAAGGAAAATGTAAGGGTTACACACATGCTAGAAGCAAAGAAATGGGGAGATTCTGTTACTTAAATGTCTCTGTACCAATGGTATAGAAGATCTCTTATCACACCCATCTGATTCCTATACTCCCATCCCATCCTGTTCTCCTAACAGGGTCCCCAGAGAACTGGCTTTCAGTCTACCTTCTCTATTCTGCATTTTATCACAACTACTTTGAGGGAGACAAAAATTGTTTTCTCCAATAACCTTACATCTTGGGCAAGTATTTCTGGGGTGATTAGTAAAAAAATTTACCTGGATACTGCTGAAGACTTCAGGACATAGAAACAGGAACAGCAAAACTAACTGGTAAGACCTAAAAGATAGCAAATTTCTGAACCCACCTATCGGTACTACTTGTTGACTCCCAAAGAAATCCTTCCCATCTAAATAGCACTAAAGTTCATACACTTACAAGCCCCCAATCCCAGGAGACCTCAACTTCAGTGTTCCTCACACTCTATGTTCAAGCCATTAGTATGTTTTTATATTGGCCAAAATATATCTTTAGGCTTGTGGGTATATCTCAGTAATAAAGCACTTGCCTAGCATGCAAAAGACACTAGGTTCAACCCAAAGTGCTACAAAAAATATAAAAAATATATATCGTCTATTGTAGCACTTGTCACTTTGACATTAACTTTTATATCAAACTTAAATTTCACCATACTAGGCTATTATACCAACTTTCCAGCTGCTTCCTGCTACTAGATCTCCAGGAAATTAATAAGATTATGACAAAGATGCTCTCTTCATTTTCATAGCTGCATAAGTCCTTGACAAATAAAAATTAAATCAGAAGTATTTTTCATTTTATGTTCCCTTGATATACTACAGGAACCAATATATAATTAGCCTTTAAAAGCTAATTTTAAAGACAACTTGGTATTTTCTAAAGTACCAAAAAAAGTCAAGATAGGAGAGCTAAAATCAAAGGCATCAGAATCAAAAATCATTCTGATGTCTAAGGTTTTAATATATTTAATTACCATCAAGACTTTAAATTGAGCTGATGAGTGTCTCATTACTATAGTGATTGTTAAATAATGCATGAATCCTCTTGCAATGAGCACAAAAGATAGATAATATTTTAGTCAGGATTTGTAATTCTACAGGCTTCAAAAATGTGCTAGGGATAATTGGAATAAAATTAGGCCAAGTAATATTGCATCTTTAATTTTATTCAAGGCCAATAGAAGAGCATAGTAAAAGAAATATAAATATATTGATGTGATGACAAAGTTCACTCTCATTTTTATTTGAACAACAAAGGCATTTTCAGACCATATAATGAAGCCCTTGATAACTCTGCTCTGGTTTCAGGTGTAATGGAGAGACTGGGGTGCTTACTGACAAAGCCCAGCAGCTCAATTCAGTTATGCAGAAATTCTAGATGAAAAAGCGTTTCCATGTTTTTTATTCTCCTAGAATAAAAACATTCCTTTTTAAACAGGAAAAAGGAGAGGTACTTAGTTTTATCAAGAATAAATTCTGTGTCTAAAAAGATGGAGAGTGACCTTTGCCACATATCCATAATGAGTTTTGCCCCCTCCCCAAGGAGTAAGGAACCTAGGTATAACACTGTGTCCCAAACTACCAGTTTTGCCCATGGAAGAGGGCTGAAATTCCTCTGAGTAAAGATAATTTATCTGCATGCACAATCTGTAGTTCCCTCTGGTTTCGGCTCCTTTGGAAGAAGTCTAGCCCTATCACCTTTACATGGTACACAAAGGCACAGAATTTCACTTTGCGATACATTTTTGTTGCAAGATGCCATTGAGTCATGTCCAACTCATTGTTGTTAGGTGTCCTCAAGTTGGATTTGACTCAGTGACCCTATGTACAACAGAATCAAATACTCTCTAACTCTGTGCCATGCCCAGACTCATAGTGACCCTCATATGGTTTTCAATGGCTCATTTTTTTCGAGATTGTCTCAGGAGTGGGCTACCACATCTTTCTACCATTTTTGTGGTGCTGGGGATTGACCCCAGGGCCTCAGAGAGCACAGAGTGGCACTCCGCTAATGGAGCTAAACCTTATCCTTTGCGATATGCTGGGTAATATAAATTCAGAGAAGAATTTGAAATCCTCTTTGAGCCTGAGATCCAAGCCGTGATAAGCATAACCTGAGTTTTGAATACTTTTGTGTTGGGGAAACACCCATTGCACAACCTGCCAAAATACAGGCAAGCTTTCATATAGTGACAGTTTTATTATGAACTTGGCTTTACGAAGTTCTAATGGTAGTTTCATTTAGAATTAAGTCATTTATAAAGTTTGACTATCACATTATAGATGTATACTATTGAAAATTCCAAAGGCATTTAAATAGATATAACTGCTCCTCTTGGGAGAAACAGAACAACAGTATCACTTAAACTGGGTCCCAGACAAGTAGATCCCATTGCTCCTGCATTTCAGGGAAGAGAAGTCTTAATATATGCATTTTTGATCCAGTAATTCATAGGTAGTTTGTCCTGTGGGATGAGGGGGGAAAGCAGTTAAAAGTTGCTTACTTATAACTCTTAATTTGTTCAGAGAACTCCCAGATACTCAACTAGAACCAGTGTGAAGTACCAAATTTCTATCCTTAAATGTAATGCATAGCATTACCCAACTTTATCAAATATATAAATTAAATATGCTATTAAAAGCACTTATCATCTAAATAAAAAAATGGCACCTTACACTACCACCATCTAACTATTGGCTCGACCACTGGTTTTCTGAGATTCATGACACTATTTACATCATATACCTCAACGTTTAACCTATAGCCATATATACCACCCTGGCATCCAATCCTGATAGATCTTAGAAGCTAAGCAGGGTTGGGCCTGGTTAGTACTTGGATGGGAGGCCACCTGTGAACACAAGGTGCTGTAGGCTTGGGAGAAGGACCTGGCAGCACATTCCCAGAAAGCAACTGAAAACCCTGTGAATAGCACAGAAGCACTGACAATAATGCCAGGCATAGTACAGTGTTAGATAGTGTTTGTTCTATTGTACATAGGGTCACAATGAGTCAGACCAGTCTTGAAGGCACCAAACAGAAACAAATCTCAATTTTAGGGGCTATCAGATCCCTAGAATAAAGTTTACTTGCTTCTAAACATCACTTTTGATGCTATGGCCTCTATGCACTAGTTTTGTAGAACATTTAAAACACTCAAAAAAATTCTTACCAAGATATTTTTCTGCAGATATTACTCTCAGAAAAAGTACTAATTAGATGCAACAAATTCCTCTAAATTCTCAAACCTAACTAATTTTCCTACTTCTATTATTCATTCTATCTTATACATACAAATATGAAGATATATTTAACTATAAGTTTTAGTATGAAATTGGAGACCTGGCGTAGGCTGTCTATGACAACTATTTCATGTTGTCACTGGCTATATTGAAAATAAACAATTTAGTACCTAAAATAAAAACTAAGGAAACAGCCGGGCTTGGTGGCACACGCCTGTAATCCCAGAGGCTCTGGAGGTGGAGGCAGGAGGATCGCAAGTTCGAGACCAGAGGCAGTCTGCATAACTTAGTGAGACCCTGTCTCAAAAAAGTTAAAAAAATAATGGGCTGGGTGGGTTCAGCTTAGTGGTTCAGCACTTGCAAAGCATGCAAGCGTGAGGCTCTGAGTTCAACCCCCAGTACTGCAAAAAACGAAAACAAAAACACCTAAAGAAACTGACTTGTATGGATCCTATTCATATTTATGTACAGTAAAAAAGGAACTATGATTCTATCCAAATGTAGCCTATGGCAGACAACCAAGTCTGCAGGATTCACCTTAAGACCTGAGCAATTTCATCACACCATATTCAAATAAGGATTTATATTGTTCCTTCATTGAAAGTGCATTTAAATTACCATTAATCATGAAATCATGGACAAACTAATATTCTTACCTTATTATAACTAAAATTAGGTTTGCATTTTATACTTTGTGAGGAAGCTGATGGCTGTTGCCCTTCATTTACTACTTGAGAGCTGTCACTCAAGGGACTGGCATCATTCCCATTCATTCCAAAAGACAGGGATGAGAATTTAAGCCTAAAAGCAAAGCAAATAACAAAAAGCACAGTGCTGATCATTATACAGGTATTTTTGTGGGAAAAAATATGTTGTTGTTGTTGTTGTTAGGTGCCATCGAGTCGGTATCCAACTCATAGCGACCCTCACAGGGTTTTCAATGGCTGAGTGCTTCGGGATTGCCTTGGGAGTGGATTGCCAGGCCCTTCTCCCATTTTTGCGGTGCTGGGAATCGAACTCGGGACCTCAGAGACTGCAGCGCAGCACTCTACCCACTGAGCTAAATCCCAGCCCGGAAAAAATATAGATATACTTATTAGGTTTATGTTAAGTATAAGAATTAAAAAAAAATGAAACTGATAAGGGAGGCAAATTAGCTCAATAAATATAAATTAAAAACTTACAACAGAATCTTAAATATGATGATATCTATGATCCAGAATTGACTCTAGAACCACAAAGTTAAAATCTGAAACATTAAAACAATTGTTGAATGTGACAGAGGCTGTCAACACCACACTAGCTACAACTAGCACCCCCCCACACACAGAATTTTGAAATTGAAAGGAGTCCCATGTATGTGGGAAAAGACTCTTACCAAACAGCCTGGCAGGAGGAGACTCTCATTCAAAACATAAGAAACAGAGTCCACCTCCTTCCACTACCCCCGCTATTGTTTCTTTCCCTGTACACGTGGGAAAGGAAGGTGGCTTGCCCATCTCCCACAGGCCCACACCTAGAAAGTTCCAAGGGAATGACTCACATTCTGAGCTCTTATGTAAAATGAGATGAAAATCTCATTCATACTCCCTTATTACTGCTTCATGGATTTAGAAAGAGTAATATGCCCTTGGCTTATTTGATCTGGAAGAAAATGAACTGTACATAGATAAGGCATAGGTGGCTTAACTTCCACATTTGCTTTTGAAATAATGAATCCTTTTCTGGAGAGCTTAGTAGATGCTGATGAAATATCTGGGATATAGATGTCTACTATAAAATCCTTTCAACTCTTCTATACTCTACGTTTCCTAACAAAAGTGAGAGAAATTTTAGCAATTACAATTGTGCTATGGTCATTTTCTAGGGCATTTTGTAAGTAGCTGTATTCACCACAGAAACTTCCTTCAGCCAAAGAGTAAGTTTAGGAACATGGAGGAGGAGTAATTGTCCACACCTACCTCTTCACGAGGCAAACCACCTGAAATTTATGGAGCGTATTTGATGTTGGTTTGTAACTGATCTTGGATAATATGAAAATATCATTTCCTTGGAATACCTGAAATAAATGAGACCTAATATTAGAAGACTTAGATCATTTTGCTAGCTTTTTGAATAGAATCAGTTTCAAGAAAAATCTGTTAAATTTATATTAAAGGCAATTCTCAGAAGTAAAATAATAGATCTGAGCAAGAAACACTTTAGTCTCCCTTTTGCTCTGGTCCTTTGACTTCTTTGCCCCTATCTCTATAACCAGATGGGAGGAGAAGAGACAACTACAGGACTTTTTAAAGTCAATTTCTCCATGTCATAATGCAACCTGTTAAGTTGTACATTAATGCTTAAAAAATTACTAAAAATAATAAAGTAAAATTTCCCAATTCAGAATGCCTACCTATTTACAAATATCCACATATAATATGACAGCAGGTAAGGATAGGAAAATTGAGATGACAGAGGCCAGAAGTTTGGACTTTTTCAAAATCCCTTATCTGGGGTATTATCATAACACAGATAAATACCTGGTCCCTATGTGAGAACTGATCACTCAAGAGTTACAAATGTACTTGAAATTTTTAATTCAGAAGAAATCTTAGGCTGGAGGTGTAGCTCAGTTGTTGAATGCTTGCCTAGCATGTGCAAAGCCCTAAGTTCAATTCCTAGAATAAGGAAGGAAGGAAGGAAGGAAGGAAGGAAGGAAGGAAGGAAGGAGGGAGGGAGGGAAAGTAGGTAGGAAGGAAGGGAGAAAGAAATGCAGGCAGGCAAGCTTTGATAATATGTTGCTATGAAAAAAATGCAGATTAAGTGTTAGGGAAAATCATCATAGCACTTACCAATTTAGAATTGCAACAAAAAATGACAGGACAAGAAAACTCATAGTCAAATGTCAGCACCTTTGTCACAGAGCAGTTGTTTCCCAGGTGTATGTCACCAATTTTAATTTCTGTGTCATTATCAAAAGCTCGTCTTTTTATTCTGGTTATCAACCAGTCACCAGAACACATTGAAGTCACTGCTAAAAATAATTCCAAAGGATGTGTTAACACACCTTAAGACATAACAATGCAATCCAACAGAGATATAATGCAAGCGACAAATGTAGCTTTCAGTTTTCTAGGAGCCACATTTAAAAATAAAACTAAGCAGGTATAAATTTTAAACATTGTTCCTTTAACCCAATTTAGCCCAAATATAATTACCATGTAATAAAGCAAACAGTTTCCATTCCTTTTTCATTCTAACTTTCTGAAATTAGTGTGCATTTTATTTTGTAGCACAATTCTGAAAAGCCATATTTCAAGTACTCAACAGCCACTTGAGGGTGGAAGCTCTCTTTGCAGCTCTGTATTCTACACTGCTATAAAAACTAACCTCAAAAGATAAATGTCTTTGTATTAAAATTCAGTTTCTTTGTGATCATTTTACTTCTATTTAAAATGAATGTAGCGACTATTACCTACCTTTTAAATTTTAGTTATAATTAAATGAGAAGCATATAAAACATCTTAGAGTACTGTCTAGAACTTAAGTGATCATGTTCATTAAAGCAATACCAATTCAAAGATCTTTATGTAAGAGACTACCACCACAAATTCCTTCCATATACACAGACTTATCTGTCCATTCATCCATGTTCAGCATAAATGACCTAAACTTGAACCAGAATCTGAGTACTTTTTAAAAGGCTGGTACACACAGTGTTTAATCTTACATTAACCTGAAGAAGCTGTGTTATAAGCCAATAACAAATTTACAAGCAATGTGAGGGATATTTTGCCACCTCTCCCTAAAAAATTCATATTTTTATCCCTTTACTCTAAGGTACATGGAGGTATTTGGTCTTCAACATGAATTTTTAACTGAAAAAGTGACTTTTCCAACAACCTACTTTGACCTAGTTTTTGATATAGGAACACTTGGCAGTCAGTATCCAGTGATCTACAGACATCCCTCTTCTGTAAAACATTGGCTTAGAAAAGGGTCCTCTAGCACAGTGGGGGGTGCATGCCTGTAGCCCTGGTGACTCAGGAGGTGGAGGCAGGAGGATTGCCAGTTTGAGGCCAGAAGCAGCCTGCACAATTTACTGACACCCTATTTAATTTAAAAAAAAAATTAAGAGAGGTCTGGGGTGCAGCTAAGTGATAGAAAGCTTGCAAAATATTGCACAAGGCCCTGGGGTCAACTGCTATAACAGCTGAGATGAGAGGAGGGGAGCAGAGAGGAGAGGAGAGGACAGGAGAGGAGAGGAGGGAAAAGGGATCCTCTTTGGGCTAGAACCTGACGTTGAAAGACTTGACACTATGGCTTATGAGTTGGTTAAAAGAGGACAGAAACACAAGGACAACATGGAAGTTATTTAGCTTTGGGGGAATTTACTTTTGCTGGAAAGATTAATTGCTCACATAAGGAATTGATAGGCACTTGTAGCAAATATAGAAATGATAGCTTTAGCAGTGAAATTTAGAGTTGGAAGGAAACAGACCTGCAGTCTTATTTCATAGCAGCAGATTATGGTACAATCTTCATGGCCCATGTTAAATTAGGAATCATAATGACCAATTCCCTCCTTTTATTCAGATTAAGAAACTGTAAAGTAGGAAACCCAACAACGGACACATTTATTTTAAAAAGTAAACAATTCAGAGGCATGCTGTCATTCACAGGAGAATAAGCTATACCACAAGCTTTTGTTCCCCTGGAAATTCCCAAGTATTACTGTCATCACATTAAATAAGTAGAGTTCTGCTATTTACAGGCTAGTTCCTAGGTCAGGTGTCAACACTGTTGGTGAGTACTAGGAGATTTTGAGATAGGACAGGTGATCTCTTCATTTCCCAGATGAAAAGTGAAGTGCTGAAACCATTAAATAACTTGAGAAGGATGTCAAGTCTGGTGCATAATGCAGCTAGCACTAACACCAATTCAGATCAGTGTCCTGAGCCATCACCAGCCAACTCAGTCATTGCTGGAGTCTAAACAATATCTTCTCCATCCACTGAAGATCTATGTCTTCACATGTAAGAATGAAAAGTGAGAATGAGAGTCATGAACATGACTCAGTTTCCTCAGTGAGTTATTCTCTTTTCAGAGATAAATCCTCTAGTCTCTTTCAATAATACCAGCTAGTAATTTACCCAGGGATTATTAATCAAAGTCTGGTCCATAGACTGGCAACATCAGCACCACCTGAGTACTCATTGTCATTAGGTGCCATCAAGTCAGGCCTGGCTTATAGCAACTCTATATACAACAGAATAAAACATTCTCTGCCACTGTTCCATGCCCACCACCATGTCAGTGCTTCTCTACTATGCATAGAATTTTCAGTGGCAGATTGTTTTGGGAGTGGGCTACCAAGTTCTTCTACTGTTTTATGCAGTGCTGGGGAATTGAACTCAGGGCCTCAGAGAGCACAGTGCAGCACTCTACCAACTGAGCTAAACCCTAGCCCAGAGTACTCAGTAGAAACATTGAATTCTAGCTCTCATCCTTGCCCTGTTTAATCATATTGCACTTTAACAAGACCCACAGATGACTTGTATGTACATCAGAGATTGAAAACTGGTCTAAGGGGTGCCAACATTCAGAACTGTAAGATGAGTATAACAGAAGCACATAAAAAATGTGAAGAGAAAAATAGCTGAGAGGCAATTCTTACACACAGCCATTCATTCAAAGTCATAGCACAAGGGCTTTCCAGTGCAAGGACAGAGGCTTGGCATGCACCAAGAATTTGACAGAAGAGAAAAAAATTGACTGGTGGTACTGTCAGAGCAAGAACTAGGTTTTTAATTCATTTTACTCCCAAATTTCCTTATGCTAATCTATTGGGACTCAATGATACATAATTCTCGATCCTACCTTCAGTCGCATACCCTGATTCGGATCTGATGGAATGTTAATAGAGAAGTTAGATCCACATCACAAGAAAGTATGTTAAGGCATTGAAACCTCAAAATGAAGAGCAAACTCCAGTTTGAGAGACAAAGCTTGAGTCACAGCTGGACCCACCCCAGTGAAGCCAAGTCTGACAATGAACAAAGTGGTCATAGTCCTTGAGGTTTGCTACTGCATATGCCCCTCTAGGGGCTGGGATTTAGCTCAATTAGTAGAGTGCTGCTCTGCAGTCTCCGAGGTCCCGAGTTTGATTTGTGGCATCCGATCCCGTCAGATCTCGGAAGCTAAGCAGGGTCAGGCCTTGATTAGTACATGGATGGGAGACAGCCTGGGAACACCAGAAGCTGTAGGCTTGGGAGAAGGACCTGGCAACCCCCTCCCAAAAATCAATCTGCCATTGAAAACTCTATGCACAGCAGAGAAGCACTGACAATAGTGTTTCCCCTGTTGTTCAGAGAGTCGCTATGAGTCAGATACCGATTTGACGGCACCTAACAACAACAACAACAACATGCCCCTCTATCCCTGTTCACTCAGATCCCCTAGAAGCAATAAGTCATTGTCTTCAGTTATTAGAAATCAAGATTATATGAAACAT
>VMDO01035542.1:0-15980 GCA_007922755.1 Pedetes capensis | reverse complement strand
ACAATATTGTACCTACTGTAACTTTGCTACATCTATTAAAGAAAAGGTCTACTAAGCTATTACATGAAGTAAAAATAAACACAGGGAAAATAAGACATTTTTAAGTTCAAATATTGGGTTTAAATGAAGAAATGAATGAAAGATATGTATAAATGATTCAAGGTAGACATCCATATATAATCAAAATTCAAAATATACAGTGTCTAAGAATAAAACAAAACTGTGAAACAAACCTTGAATAGATGGAACGATAGTCCACTTTGAAGTACAGGCTCAATAATGGAAAGATGTTTATATTTCCTAAATTAGTCTATAAAACTGGATAAAATTCCAAGCAACATTATGGCAGAATATTTGTGGAAAAAGGGGAAAAAAATGGATAGAAGTACAAAATAAATTTTTTTCATTAAATGGAATTAAAATTGAAGAACTAGCACCAAAACTCCTCAAACTATTCTATAAAACACAGAGAGAACACTTCAAAACTCATTCTATACACCTGCATCTCCATATTCACTGCAGCACTTTTCACAATAGCAATGATATGGAACCAACCAATGTGCCCATCAACAGAAGAGCACATAAAAAAATTATGGTACATATACACAATGGAATACTACTCGGCAATAAAAAAGAGAGAGAGAAATATGTCATTTGAAGCAAAATGGATGGAATTAGAGAACATCACCTTAAGCGAACACAAGCCCCAAAAGAGAAATAGTGTATGTTCTCACTCATATGTGTGAGCTATATCATACAGGAAGGAAAAAATCCAATATATAAGTTGATATATAAAAAATGCACAAAATGAGCCAGGCGCAGTGGCACACACCTCTAATCCCAGCGGCTTGGGAGGCAGAGGCAGGAGGATCGCAAGTTCAAGACCAGTGGCAGTCTGTGTAACTTAGTGAGACCCTGTCTCAGAAAAGTTAAAAAATGGGCTGAGGGCACAGCTCAGTGGTCCAGCACTTGCAGAACATGCAAGCACAAGGCCCTGGGTGGTTCAACCCCCAGTATCACAAAAAAAAAAAAAAAAAAAAACCACAATTATACTTAGCATAGAAGGGACTATAGGAGTAGAAAGGAGGAGGGAGGGAACTAGCAGAGGGAAGCAAAGATTGGAGAAGATGGGATGGGGAGGAGGGTCAATGAGAACGGATGAAGAAGAGGTCAGTCTCAATGTAAACAGGACAACTGCATAAGTATATTGGAAAAATAGGAGAATATAACCCAAATAAGCATCAGAGTTTTGCTTCATACTAGTCATAAAGCTCCATAAACTTTGTGGGTCAATGAAAGTGTTGCTAGAAGTGATATAAAAGATGCATAATGGAAAAAGCCAATGCTGTACTATTCTGTCCTCCATCAACATTTACTAATCAAAGGAAAAAAACAACTCATTCTACAAAGCCAGGACCCCGACACCAAAACTAGATATAGACATAACCAATAAAGAAAACTCCACACCAGGGGTCCCCAATCCCTGGGCTGTTAACTAGTAGGACTATTAGTTACCAGGCTGCACAGCAGGAGGTGAGTCCCTAATGAGGGTGCAAACTTCATATGTATTTATAGCCACTCCCCCTTATGCCTGAGCTCGACTTCTGGTCCATGCAAAACTGTCTTCCACAAAATTAGTCCCTGGTGCCAAAAAGGTTGGGAACTCTGGCTATAGACCTTTATTCTTGATGAACAAAGATGTGAAAATCCTAAATACTTAGAAACCAAATTTAACAACACATTAATAAGAAGATTATACACCATGATCAAGCTGGATTCATTCCAGGGATGCAAGTATGATTCAACATGCACAAATCAATGAAGGTACTACAGTACACAGACATAATCAAGAACAAAAATCACATCATCATATTAATAGATACAGAAAAGGTTTCTGACAAAATTCAACATTCCTTCATGATAAAAGCATGAAGAAACCAGGAACAGAAGGATATCTCAAGGTAATAAAAAAGCAAAGTGTCAAACTGAACCCAAACCCAAACCCTGAACCTGTTTCACTTAAAGAATTTAAAACTTTTTTTCTGAACCCAAACCTAAACCCAGGGTTATATTGTATATAGATAGCAGGGCTTCAAACCAAACCTGAACCTTGAAACCAACCCAATAAAAACATTTTTAAAACTTTTTCTGAAGCCAAACCGGCTTGAGGTTTCAGTTTAGGTTCAAAGACCTGTAATAAAGGCTATATACAATCTCTACACAAAAACTATAACTGAAAAAACAGAATGAAGACGACACTAAAGATGGAGAGACATCCTATATTCATGAATTAGCAGAATTAATACTATTAAAATGGCCTTATTCCCAACATTATACTAAATGGGGAAAAACAAACCATTTCCTCTAAAATTAAGAATAAGCAAGCCTAAATCCAGGCACCGTGGCGCACACCTGTAATCCCAGCGGCTTGGGAGGCGGAGACAGGAGGATCACACGTTCGAAACCAGAGGCAGTCTGCATAACTTAGTGAGACCCTGTCTCATAAAGTAAAAAAAAATGGGCTAAGCATGCAGCTCAGTGGTCCAGCACTTGCAAAGTACACAGGCACAAGGCCCTGGGTTCAACCCCCAGTACCTCAAAGAAAAAAAAAAAAAAAGCAAGCATAGTGGGGCACACCTGTAATCCTAGCACTTGGGAGGCTGAGGTAGGAGAATGACTTGTTCTAGGACAGTCTGGACCACATAGTTCCAGGCAAGCCTGAACTCCACACTGAGACTGTGTCTCAAAAATTAATTAATTAATTAATTAATTAATTTTTTAAAGGACAAAGAAAAAATAATTAAAAATAAATAAGGAATACTGAATTTTCTCCATCTATTGGGATAACAATGTGATTTTTGTCCTTGATTCTGTGTCCTAGTACTATAAGTGATCTGATCCTATACTTGAATAGAGCATAAAGACTCCACTAGAACACAGATCTGAAAAACAGTTTCAGCAAAGTAGCAAGATACAAAATCAACATAAAAATTCAGTAGCAGCCAAGCACCGTGGCACATACCTATAACCCCAGCTCCCGGGAAGCTGAGACAGGAGAATACAGAGTTTGAAGCCAGAGGCAGCCTCTGCAACTTAGCAAGACTCTATCTCAAAAAGATAAATAAATAAGGGTTTGGGTGCAGGTCAGTGGTGGAGCATCCTGGATTTAATCCGTCAGTACTGCCAAAAAATCAGTAGCTTCTCTGTACACTAACAACAAAAACACTGACAAAAAAATTTGAAAAGCAATCTCATTCACAATAGCCTAAAAAAAATAATCTATCTACAAATAAACCTAACCAAGAATGCAAGATACCTCTATAATGGAAACTTTAAGAAACTGAAGAAGACACTAGAAGATGAAAAGACCTCCATGTTAACAGATTGTCAGAATTATTTATGAAAATGGCCATATTATCAAAAGCAATCTATAGATCCAATGTAATTCCCATTAAAATTCCACTGACAGTCTTCATATAATTAGAAAAAAACACACCTAAAATTCATATGGAAGTACCAAACACCCTGAACAACCAAAGCACTCTTCAGCAAGAAGAGCAGCACTGAAGGTATCATAATACCTGACTTCAAATTATACTAGAGCCACAGTAACAAAAACAGTGTGGCATTGTCATAAAAACAGACATTCAGACCAATAGAATAAAACAGAGAATCTGGAAATAATCCCAGGCAACTGCAGCCATCTGATATTCAACAAAGGTGTCAAAATCATACACTGAAGAAAAGACAGTCTCTTCAACAAACGGTGCTGGAAAAATGGGATCTCCACATGTAGAGGATCAAAACTAAATTCCTATCTCTCGTCTTGTATAAAAATCAAATCAAAATTATCAAAGACCTTAATTAAAACCTGAAACTTTGAAACTTCTAGGGGAAAACACTTCAAGATAGAGGCATAGGCAATCACTTTCTGAACAGGACCCCAACAACCCAGGAAATAAACAAGAACTGATAAGAAGGATTACATGAAATTTCCTTTGCCCAGCAAAGGAAACAATTAACAGAGAAGAGTCAGCCTACAAAATGGGAGAAAATCTTTGCTAACTACTCAACTGACAGAGGATTAACATCCAGAATATACAGAGAACTCAGAAAGTTAAAACTAAAGAACAAACAATCCAACTAACAAATGGGCAAATGAACTAAACACACACTTTTAAAAAGCAGCAGCACAAAAGGCCAATAAATACATGAAAAATATCCCACATCTTTAGCCATCAGGGAAAAGCAAATCGAGGATGAGACTCCATTTCATCTCAGTCAGAATGGCTATCTTCAAGGAAACAACAAATGCACTTTGCAAGAGCCAATAAGGTGTGATCTTATTTGTGAAAAATGCTTTGTGTAGAGCTAAATATGTACATAAATATGTAAACCCTCCTGGAAGAATGCAAGTAATAGGTATAAACTTGTTCACTGGATCTTTGAGTGATTTTTAAAGGGAGCTTTGTTTATCCTGGTTCTATCACTGGTGTTTTCTTTCATTCCTGAAGCTTTTACAATAAACGGGTATCCTTTTGACCAGAGCTATAGTTATTTTCAAAAGAAAATAAAAGTATTTTCTGCCCCCCCACCAAAAAAGGAAAAACAACAAATGCTGGTGATGGGGAGGGGCATTACACACTGTTGGTGGAAATGCAGGTCAGTCCAGCCACTATGAAAATCAGTATGGAGGTTCCTTAAACACTAAAAATAGAACTACTATATGATCCAGGTATACTACCCCTGAGTATATAAGAATCAAAGTCAGCATATCACAGAGATACCTGTGCATCCATGTTTATTGTGGAACTATTCACAATAATCAAGTTGTGGAATCAGGCTAGGTGCCTGTCAAGGGATGAATGCATGAAGAAAATGTACTATGTATATACAACAGGGAGAAGGACCTGATGATCCACTCCCAAAAAACAATCAACCACTGAAAACTCTATGAATAGCATAGAAGCACTAACAATAGTATTTTGCCTATTGCACATAGGGTCACTACGAGTCAGACACCAACTTGACAGCACCTAACAACAACAACATCATATACAACAGAGTATTATTCAGCCATAAAGAACTAAATCATTTCATTTGCAGGAAACTGGATAGGACTAGAAATCATGTTAAATGAAATAAGCCGGACTGAGAAAGTCAAGTATCACATGTTTTCTCTCAGAGGGAATTTGCACAAAGGTGGGAAGACGAAATTAAAAGCAGAAAGGGGCCTAGGGGACTACTAGAGAAGAAGAGGCGGCCATGTATATAAATCTTAAAGTTAACACCATAATGTTGTTGTTGTTAGGTGCCGTCGAGTAGGTATCCGACCCATAGGGACCCTACGTACAACAGGTGCAACACAATTGTCAGTGCTTCTCTGCTGTTCATAGGATTTTCAATGGTGGATGGATTTTTGGGAGTGGGTTGCTGGGTCCATCTCGCAAGCCTACAGCACCTGGTGTTCCCAGGTGGTCTCCCATCCAAATACTAACCAGGCCCCGACCCTGCTCAGCTTTGGAGATTTGACATCTGATGGGATGGGATGCCACAGGGCTATGGCTGCAGGCAACATCATAATAGTGAAACATTAAAAGCTTTTCCTTTATGGTCAACAGCAAGATAAGGATGGCTGCTTTTGCTATTTCTACTCAACATAGCATTGCAAGTTAGTAAATTACACAAGATATCCAAACTGTAACGTAAAATTTTCTCTGTTCAGAGATGACAAGATTCTATATGTACAAATCCCTAAAAATCTCACATATGAAGAAAAAATTCTGCAGAATATAAAACACAAAAACCAATTGTTTCTATATATTAACAATAAACCAATAAGCTATACAAAAAGAAAATTAAGAAAGCAATTCCATTTTCATAACATCAAAAAGAATAAAATGGTAATAAATTTAACCAAGAAAAACACTTGTACACTACAAATCTACAAAATGTTGCTTAAATAAATTAAAGATGACCTAAATAAATGAAAACACATCCAGCAAATGTTCATGGATTACAAAGCTTAAAGTCGATTATAAGATTGTACATAACAACATTTAATGAAGTTTGTACTTACAAAACTGTATATTCTAAAACAGTACCTAGCACAGTTGTTGTTGTTGTTGTTGTTAGGTACCATTGAGTCAGGTCCAACTCATAGCAACCCTATGTACAGAAGAAGGAAACACTGCTGGATTCTGCGCCAGGCACACAATCTTATCTATGTTTAAGCTCACTGCTGCAGATACTGTGTCAGTCCATCTAGTGGAGGGTTTTCCTTTTTTCCATTGACCTGCCACTCTCCCAAACACAATGTCCTTCTCCAGGGATTGGTCCCTCCTGACTACATGTCCAAAATAAGACGCAGTCTAGCCATCCTCGTTTCCAAAGAGCACTCTGGTTGCACTTCTTCTAGGACAGATCTGTTGGTTCTTCTGGCAGTCCATGGTATATTCAATATTCGTCTCCAGCACCATAATTCAAAAGCATCAATTCTTCTCCTGTCTTCCTTGTTCAATGTCCAGCTTTCACAACCATATGATGCAGCCAAAAATATCATGACATGAGTCAGGAGCACCTTCGTCTTCAATGTAACATCTTTACTTTTCAATACTTTAAGGAAATCTTTTGCCACAGCTTTTCCCAAAGCAATGCATCTTTTGATTTCTTGAGTGCTGCTTCCACAAGTGCTGATTGTAGAACCAAGTGTTTAATCATCTTTTGAATAAAAAGAGTTTTTGTTTTGGCCTTTTGTTTTTTTGCTTGTTTTGAGACAGGCTCTTGATATGTGGCCCAGTTGACCTGGAACTCACGTTGATGCTCCTACCACAGCATCCTGAGTGCTGGGATTACAGGCATGTGCCACCTCACATAGCCTGAATAAAAGTATTTTAATATTTATTCATAATCATATTCAATACTTGATGAATGAATAGTACATTTACTGAATGTACTATCTCATTCACACAATAACTTTGTAAGATATTTAAAATAAGTACTTACTCTAGATCTTCTACTCATTGTTTCCTCTTAAGTTGCTAGCTATACCAGATAGTTAATCTCCCATTATATTGCAAATTTACCTACTTTTTTTCTAATCGTTCTAACAATGTCTACATTATATGTTTTAAGGTCATGCCCCAGATGCTTATAAAATGATAATTATATTCCTGATGAATAAACATTTTTTATCATTGATAAGAAAAGGCTCTTTACTCCAAACATTTCTTGCCTTAAAAACTGACATTAACAAAGCAACATCAATTATGTTTGGTTAGTATTTGCATGGAAAATCTTTCCCACCTTTTTTCACTTCCATCTTTAAGTATTCTTTACGTAGATGCATTTGTCATAAACAACAAATAGGGATGTTTTGTGGGTTCCTTCCTCTAGGTTTGATTATCTAATAAATACATTTAGTCATTTTACATGTAGTATAATTACTAAATATGTGTGAATTTAAGTTAAATCTATCTTTTTCTGTGTTTCCTGTCGGTCCCACTTTTGCTACATTGGTTTCTTTCTCCTTTTTTTATTTCTTCTAAATTTTTATTTTTATCACTCAAATTTATTCCCTTGCACCAGTCTGGGAATTACAAGTTTTCTACTCTTCTAACAGGATGGGTTTTAGCTCAGTTGGTAAAAAGTGCTGCTCTGCAGTCTCTGAGGCCCTGGGTTCAATACCCAGCACCACAAAAAAAGGAAGAAGGACATGGCAGCCCACTTCCAAAACAATCTCAAATCCCAAAGCAATCAGCCATCAAAAACCAAAGAGGATTGCTATGAGTCAGACATGACTTGACAGCATCTAATACACACACACACATGCACACACACATTCTTCTAACAGTTACTCTAGAACTACTGTATACAATAGTAAACTTAGTGCAGTAATGGAAATTTTTTGTTTTTGTGCTGCTCAAAACAGTAGCCACTAGCTGTATGTGCCAACTAAGCACTGGAAATGTGTCCAGAGTGAATGAGGACTGATTTTTAATTTTATTATTTTTAATCTAACTTTGAATTGCCACACATGACTACTGGGTATCATACTGAATAGCACCACTTTACAATTTTCCACATTTCAGATGTGGCTAACTGCATCCTCATATAGTTTAACATGATCCTCTACTTCCATATGGCCTGTAAACTGGTGGTTGACTCTAGAGGCTTGATTACACTCAGGTTCAATTACTTTGGCAAAAATTTACTTAATTGGTTGTACTGTCTACATCCTACATCACTATATCTTATAGGACACTCATAATATAAGGCTGTTTTTTTTCTCATGATGCTTAGCATGATTACATATGAATGAGAGGAATAAGACGACCTACAATTCGCTCATATGTTTATAAGAAGAACTTAGAAAGAAACCTAAGAAATTAATAAAAATGGCTACTTAAAAGAGAGGAGGAGGGGATGACAATGTACCTCACTGGTAGAAGGCTTGCCTAGCGTGCACAAGGCCTTGGATCTGATCCCCAGCACTGCAAAATAAACAAACAGGAGGAGTGAGATGATTCTAGATGTACCTTTTTAGGCTGTTTTGGTACTTAACTCAAAAAATTAGTAAATTTTAATGAAAGACAGATCCTTGGTATTCCACCTCAAATCTAGTATCAAAATATCTGGGTATGAGACACAGGAAAAAGGCATTTTAAATATGTTCCCTCCATGATCCTTATGCTCATGAAAGCTTAACTCTATTCACCAGAAACTGCAATGGATACAAGAAACAAAAGGTTGGTACTCACTAACTTCAGCCATATATATTAAGTTTTACTCCTACATGTTCCACAGAACTTTTCTTAACTTTGTATTTCCAGGGGACCTAATAATTATATATATATATATACACACACACATATATATATATTTAAGACCATTGAAAAGAGTGGATACAAATAATCGATATTCATATTTATTACTGATTATACAGATGGACAAAATAGTTTCTCAAAATAATTCAATTTGGCATT
Organism: Pedetes capensis; assembly: GCA_007922755.1. Taxonomy (NCBI): domain Eukaryota; kingdom Metazoa; phylum Chordata; class Mammalia; order Rodentia; family Pedetidae; genus Pedetes; species Pedetes capensis. The sequence continues at coordinate 6,996 of VMDO01035542.1, read as the reverse complement.
AAAATATCAAAGATTTTGAAAGTTAAATCATTTTAGAGAACTGTGGAAATGCTCTAAAATAAGGTAGCTTTATCAATGTGATTTTAAAGAAGAAAAAGAACACAGGCCAAATAATTTATGGTACTATCTAACACACTAGAACAGTTTAACAAGTTTAAATGTTTCAAACAATGGGGAATATATGTGGTGTGATCAAAAAATATGGTGAACATTTAAATCTTAAAAAATTATAGTAAAAGACATTGCCATTAATCTCCCTCAAAATACTTCCCATTGATTTGAACACACTTATTCCTCATGTTACAATGGATTTTATCTTTCATGAAAGGACATGAAATAACTGATACTATTGTACAGTACTTGACTCATACAAGTATCTCTTAAATGCATGTAACACAAATATCATTTTCAGCAAAACAGTCTATGTCTAACAGTTTAACCTTAGAGATCTTTCATTAGTAAATGAAATTTCAAAGGAAACATGAAATATATTTTATGATTTTATAAATAATAGGTTACAACATTTCTAAAAATTGCCAGGAAAGATTTTCACCAAACAGTCATAATACTTTGTGTAGGGGACTGATGAATTTTAAGTTTCAAAAAGACAGGGAGAAGACTGAGGACACTTAAACATTCTTACTTAAGAATAACATGTAGATTTCATCAGATAATCACAGGAAAAACTACTAAAGAACAGGGGAACAAAGTGAGCTAAAGACAAATGCAAGATAAGTAATAGAATACACTACAGCAGGTAGAGACCCATAAGCACAATGACCAGTTAATATATGGCAAGGGTAAGAAAAGTCTGTACCTTTGTTGTTGTTGTTGCTGTTGTTGTTGTTAGATGCCCTTAAGCCACAGTAATCCTCATAGGATTTTTAATGGCTGATTGTATCGGGATTGTACCACATCCTTCTCCCATGTTTGCAGTGCTGGGGACCAAATCTGCGTCCTCAGAAAGTGCAGAGCAGAACACCAACAGAGCTAAACCCCAGTGCAGTTTGGACCCAGTCATAAAATAAATTTAAAGAAACTTAGATGAGGAGGCAAGTTCCAATTTGGGGAAAGAAATCTGCAGAACTTACAAAATGCCTACATTCAAAGTGAGGAAAACATCAAGAACAAAGGATTTTTATGCCCAAGTAAGACTTTAAGTCTCAAAGGCAAATTATATCAGATCCAAAAGCAGGGCATTCAAATAAGAAAAAAGAGATAGATAATGGATTCAAACTGAATAAAGGCGAAAGCTTATGATGCAGATTTGTGAGTAATTATACAAAGAAGTACAAGGGAGTTCTCCAACGTAAATAACAATTGTTTAAAAAAAGAGCAAAAAGCCATGGGGAAAGCACTGAACTTCTAGTATCATATTAAGATAGGGGGACTTGCAGGGCACAGTGGCAGCGCAAGCCTATAATCCCAGCGGCTCTAGAGGCAGGAGGATTGCAAATTGGAGACCACAGGCAGTCTGCATAATTTAGCAAGAACCTGTCTCAAAAAGTAAAAATAATGGGCCGGGGGGTGCAGCTCAGTGGTCCAGCAGCTCAGTGGTCCAGCACTTGCAGAAGCATGCAGGTGCGAGGCCCTGGGTTCAACCCCCAGTACCACAAAAAGTAAAAGTAAAAAAGTTTTAAAAAATCACAGCCAGAAAAATGGACTTTTGTGTTTTTACTGTGAAATTTTGTGAATTACAAACCATTCTGAGAAACAATATGGTGAAGCATCAAGAGACACAAGGCCTGGAATCAGAAATTTGTATTCAAATTCCTGCCCAGATACTTAACTGTTTGTATGATTTCAAAAACTGAGTTCTCTTATTTTTCAGAAATTAAAAAATATGTATGTATTGGTAGAGATAATGAACATATTAACATAGGAAATAATCCTCATATGCAGAGATTTTGAGAAAACAAACTGAAGAATTGAAGTGTTTACTATTGGTTCATTTACTACGTAACACATGTAATCCTCATAAGAGCTTATGAGGAAACTAACCCATAAGAAAACTAACCCACATAGAAATTAAAGGTGACACAGTACATGATTTATCCAAAATTACAGTCAGAAGTCTAATACTCAAAAGTCTGTGCTTTCATTCTAGGCAACAATGACAAAAGTTTATAAACATTCTATTAACAATCAAAATTGAACAGTTCTTTTGATTTTACCCCATATTACACCATCTGTCAAATTAGGAATCACTAACTTAAAAACTCCAAGAAAAGATCAAGGAAAGTATTCCTCACAAAATTATTACCATTATTATATTTCCATTTCTTTCCAAATATATCTGGCTGGAACAAAAATAGTACTATAATTGCACTCTTCTAATTTCAGATGAACAATCCAAAATGAAACAAACACCATGATCCATTAGTTGACTTTTTTTTTTGGAACCATTTGAATTATAGTATTTTCAACAAAAAATTAAATATAGGTAACCAAAACTTCAAGTGCATGAAGAAATATCTATTGAATCATTTATAGACCCAATACTGTAGCCTTGGGATATTTGTTCATTTTACCTCAATTTCTCTAATAATAAAGATCCAAACCAGGCATGGTGGCACACACTTATAGTCCTACTCATTTGGAAGACTGAGGCAGGAGATTCAGTATAGCCCAGAAGTTCAAGACCAGCCTGGAGAACATGGCAAAACTCCATCTCAAAAAAACAAAACAAAATAAAAATCCAAATTCTGGTCGTCTAAAAGAAACACTAAACAGAAATCACCTTATTTACCAGAGAGAATTGTGGTCCTTGTAATATTTAACAGGTATCCCAAAATGGAAGACTTATTAACTCAAAACTAAGAGCTTTTGGGACAGATCTCAAATTTATTTTTGCTTAATAAATATATTCTTCCAAGACAGTACAGGTAAAAAGTACTAATGACAAGTCTAGAATTACAGGATAGGAAAATTTATGGATCTAGACCAATTCCTGGTTACACAAACGAGAAAACTGAGGCTAACCCTAAAAAAAATCAAATATTTTAAGTACTGTTAATTTCTATGAAACCTAAGGCTTTTAAGAACTCAGTTCCATGTACTTATATATACTTGTACACAAGTCCTATTTATTCAAAGTAATTTCAAATGTAGTTATACTGAGATTCATTTTGTTGGGCTACTTTGAACTAACAGGTATTGTGGTGTATTTGAAATTTGCAATCTATTCCTTTTTTTTTTTTTTTTTATTAATCCAGTGCTGAGGACCGAACACAGGGCTTTGCATTTGCCAGGCAAGCGCTCTACTACTGAGCTAAATCCCCAACCCCGAAATTTGCAATCTATTAAAAATATATGTAACCCCAAAAGAGTATTCTTGACAGTAAACCTCCAAAGGGAGATTTCACTGTATTAGCCTGCTCAACTTCAATAAAAATGATTGTTACATGATTCAGTTCCAACTGGTTAAGTCTAGGAAACTGACTTAAACCAAACTATAACCTCAGAATTTTAGCACTATGTCCAGCAAAAAACTAAATGGATTATAAACTGCTTTTCCACTAATTAACCACCATGTATTATCTCAGTAAATCAATAGGACCTCCATTCTAAGCTAAAGGTAAACATTTTCATCAATGGGTTTACTAAAATAAATAATTTATAAAATACAACGTAAAATAAAGTTAAATGCATCAAGAAAGGATTCCATCCAATTAGATAACTTCAGAAAATGCTTCAACATTAACATTTAATAAGCACCAATCTGAAAACAAAGGATGAATTATGTAATGCATACAGATTTGTCAAATTAAGAATTTTGTATTGCTGGGCACGGTGGTGCATGCCTGTAATCCCAGTGACTCGGAAGGGTGGGGCAGGAGGATGGAAAGTTCCAGACCAGAGGCAGTCTGTGTAATTTAGTGAGACCCTGCCTCAAAAAGTTAAAAAAAAAAAAAAAAAAAGAAAGAAAGAAAAAAGAAAATGGGGGTGGAGGCTGAAGGGGCAGCTCAGTGGTACAGCACTTGCAAAGCATGCAAGCACAAGGCCCTGGGTTCAACCCCCTGTACTGGGGGGAAAAAAAAAAAAAGAATTTTGCATCAAAAAGGTATACTAAAATTCACACTGAAAAACAATCATTTAATGAGCACTGGGCACACATGATGATGTTGTTGTTGTTGTTGTTAGGTGCCGTCGAGTCGGTATCTGACTCATAGCGTCCCTCATAGGATTTTCAATGGCTGACTGTTTCGGGATTGCCTTGGAAGTGGATTGCCAGGCCCTTCTCCCATTTTTGCAGTGCTGGGAATTGAACTAGGGACCTAAGAGACTGCCATGCAGCACTCTACCAACTGAGCTAAATCCCAGCCTGGGCACACATGGTCACTGACAAATCTTGCAACAAATAAAATTAGCAATATTTGCTGCCACTAAATCTCCACTATTAAGTTCATTGTATTAATATTCAAATAATTCATGTGAAACCCTTCCGATTAGACATATTCCGGAGTTAAAAATTTGTTGGAACTTGTACTTAAATATAGAATATACTTTAGCAATGTAGTATAATTTGTGTAACACCCATGCCAGATTTAGAGTAGAACCAACCCTAAAATTAAGCACCTTAACATTTCTCCTATAAACAAAGCCACTCAATTCATATGAAGATTCTACTAAAAAAATGAGCTCAGTCAGGTTTTATTTTGAATCAATCATTAAAAATCATCAAATTGCTATAGTTACTTGGATTTCAGAATTACAGAAAAGGAAAAGGAGATCCACAGTTTAAACAATCTGGCTATCACTGGCAGAGTAAACACACATGGTATACAAACCAAAAATTAAAGACTGCCATTTCTAGTTAACTTGCAAAATATTAATAATGCCTCTTTCCTGAAATTTCTAGTTATCTATGAGATACTTATGTCATTTTCTCATTTCCCTATACCTAGTCATCAGGACCAATAACAAATTGAAGAAAGCACAAGAAACAGTCTATGTACTCAAAACAGACATAAAAATCCGCCTACCTATCAGCTAAACCAATTTTCACTACAGTTAGCCTAGCAAAGTCATATGGATCAATAAAGTAAAACTCATTCATTCACTCATTCCTATATTAAATAGTGTGAATAAACCAGAAATTAGCATCATCACTATTGCAAGACCATGATATAAATGTCAGGCTAACCTGAAGAATCATCCCAACAAAACACATAAGGAAATCAAATGCTACCAACACAACTGTTTGGTTCGATGGAGTTGGATCCAACTCATCACAACAGAACAAAACACTATCCAACACTGTACCATGCACAAGATCTTTTTGTTTGAGCCCACTATTGCAGTCACTATATTTCCTCTCATTGACTTGTGCCACATCAGCAAAAGGAGGTCCCAGGGGCTTTACTCCATTCACATCATTAAAGTCAACTCTACTTTGAAGAGGCAACTCTTCCCCCATGGTAACTTAAATACCTTACAGCCTGGAGGGCTCATTTTCTAACAACATATTTGACAGTGTTTCTCTGGTTTTCATAGGGTTTTCAATGGCTAATTGTTTTGGGAGTGGGCTGCCAGGTCCTTCTCACTAATCTGTCTTAGTCTGGAAGCTCAGCTGAAACCTGCCCACCATGGGTGGCCCTCCTGCTATCTAAAATACTGGTGGCATAGCTTTCAGCATCACAGCAACACACAAACCCTCAGAGCATAAGCTGACAGACACGTAGGGGACCAACACAATAGGAAACTTAAGAAAGCTGTGCAGAAATTTATAGAATTCAAAATGAAAATGGGCTAACTTATAGACAGATCTATCATAAATCACTTTGAATTTACTAAACATGAATATTTTATTATATTTAAAACTCAAATTTTGCAAAATAGTTTTGGGTACACAGTTCACAATACTTTACAATCTGCTAAAATCTGCTTTACTGGGTTAGCTACATCTCTTCAAGTGATTACCAGAAAATTCTCAAAAACACAAGCAAACTTATGGGGTTGGTCTTTAAAACACAGTATGATTTTTGTTCCTTTGGTTACTGAAAAACCTAGATGCATTTCTTACATTCTCTATAGATAAGGCTTCATAAAAAACAAAGATATAACCACTCTCAGTACCTCGGAAAGGTAGATAGGTGGGTTCATGATTGAATGGATGGATAAAAAACTGATATCAGGATGTGGAAATGAATGGAGAGTAAACTGGTTTTCACTCTTTAATTAGGATGACAATATTATTCAAGGGTGAATATTATACAATAGTACTTCTCAACTGCCAGTTTTCTTTCCATGATATCATCAATCTTCTAGAAAAGTTCCTCAAAAAGACAGGAGTAATGTTTAAGAATGTATGCCAAGACAAGAGCATTCTACATAAGGCTTAAAAAAAAAAAAAAAAAAAAACTCAACATGCAAAAGCCTCCTGATATATTGTATCTTTCTTCAACATTAACAACTTAGTTCCAGCATAAAAAACGGTTCAGATAGGATCTTTTGTTGGGTGATACAGTACTAATACAGACAACACAGAATGCTGTCAAAGCATTTTTCAAAGTCGCCAACAAAATATTTGAAATTATCCAAACAATGCAGTAAAAATTCTACCAATTAGGCCAAGTGCTATGGGGCATGCATGTCATCCCAGATCTCAGGAGACTGAGGAAGGACGATCAGGAGTTTGAGGCCAAAGGAAGCCTGTACAATTTAGCAAAATCCGATCTCAAAATAAAAAATAAAAAAGAGAATAAGGGTGGAGCTTGGTTGTAAAACACTTGCCTACCATGTCCGAGGCCCTGGGTTCAACCACCTGTTGTTGTTGTTGTTGTTAGGTGCCGTCCAGTCGAGTCCGACTCATAGCGACCCTATGTACAGCAGATCGAAACACTTGCCAATTCTGTGCCAGGCAAACCATCTTATTTATGTTTAAGCCCATTGTTGCAGACACTGTGTTAATCCATCTGGTGGAGGGTTTTCCTCTTTTCCGTTGACCTGCCACTCTTCCAAACATGATGTCCTTCTCCAGGGATTGTTCTCTCC